>JADRCD010120600.1:0-12098 GCA_019843815.1 Montemys delectorum
TTTTTTTTTTTTTTTTTTAATGCCTTGGCTAGCTCAAAGGCTGAGCTGTTCTAATCCTCTGCCCAGCTATCATAGATTTCCCTCTGGTACTCCTGACTCAACACACTCTAAATTTATGATCTACCTTTGCTGCCCTTTTCCTTCTGGGCAACACCCCTAGTCTTTGCTGCCCAAGACACTCTGGGCAGCTCTTTTGGGGGCAACATTCTTTCTCACCTACATTTCAGATGATTTTCCTTCTGCAGCTCTAAATTTGATCACTTTCCCTCTGAAACATGTTGATCCTTCTCTCCTCTTCTCTCCCTTGCCCTAGCCCCTGCAAATATAAGGATCCTGCCCATCTTCCTTTGCCTTGTGATTGGCTGCTGGCATCTTTATTGATTGGTCAAAAATCAACTGGGGACAAGGGCCTTCAGTATTTGGACATGCAGATTCCTGATTAAATCAAAGCTTTAGGACCAATCCCCAATAAGAAACAAAGACCGAAATTACTGAGAGGCTTTTCATTGCCAGATTCCTGCCATGTGGCTGTAACCTCAGGACAAGAGAAGCCAGGAAGTATGTTCTTCCTAAGTGCCAAGAAACAGGAGGTAGACAAATATCTTTCAGGCTCTCACACAGGTCATCAATTAGCAATTTATATCAATACACTGAATAATAATAACCCAGATGCTATTTAAAGCCTAGAATATTCTAAGAAGTTACTTTTAGCTCTGATAAGACTACTCTAAGACTTAGCCATGACCCAAAACAATCTTTCTCCCATTACCCCTGCAAACATAACCTTATTCAGTTTAAAGAGTTTCTAGGATTCTCACAGCTGAGACCCCATGAAAGACTGGAGTAGCTACACAGAGTTTGGCCCAGTATAAAGGTGCTAAGAAATACAAAACCGTTCCCTGATATATCCACTAATAAAGGACTAGCTCCTTACCTATTCTCTGGGCTCATTCATCCCCTTTGGCAGAGGACATCCTCCACACTTAGTCAATTATCAATTTAAATAAATTATCTTTGCTTTGTGGCACTGGGCACAAGAAGAGACAAAACACTAAATAAAATCTGGATTCTAGCTTAACAACAACAAAAAATGAAATGCAAACTAATTTAGAAAAGATGGAAGACACAAAGTTACAGACCTCTACACTAGCTAGGGGCACTTTCTCTGGATCCAGGCATAGATGGTTACTGTTTCTCATAAAGCATGTTAAGTACCACTACTGTCAGGAGTCACCACATTTGATATAGTTGTCACTCCATCCATATGAGCTTCAGGAGCAATGGGTAGGGGTTCATCCCTCTGATGTTAGAGTCTGGTTAGCTGAAAACCTCTGGCCCTGTTCTTATACTCCTGGAGAGATTACATCATCTCTTAGAGCAAGTTCAGGCATTTGAAAAGTAAGACTAACAATACTTGTACTAAAGGAATGACACTTTATCATCTATAGAAACACATAGAACATATACACAATAAGTGTTGGTTACAAATATTATTAGAAAATAATATTTTGACTCTATACTACATCCACTTCCCCCCCCCAAAGAAGTAACTGAAAAAAGTCGAACTTCTAAAAGTCCATCTTTTTAGGTAGTATATGAAGTAGAGAAAACAGTACATTTAGAATACATGAGTCTTTGTGCCAGCCATGTGACTCTGGACAAGTGTCTTGAACTCTTGCTTTAATACAGAATTACCTCTCGTGTCACAGGACTAATGTCCAAGGATCATGTCATGAGATAACATGCAGAAGGCTGTAAGTGTGTAGATAGTTCATATGGGGTCATTATTGTCTCCCATGAATGCATATGTACTTGAAATAGTGAGAAAACCCATCTTATAAGACATATTTTAAGAAAATGATTGAAGGTTTTTAGGAGCCTCATAATATAAGAGTGGTTTTGATCTTTGACCTTCATTGCTTCCCACCTTCCTTGGAGAAAAGATTCTTCACAAGAACTCTATTCAAATGATAATCACTATGCAAAATCTCAATATCTGTTCATTCAGGAACTTACAGTACATATCTTAATAAACCATAATGAACGAAAGACGTGAAGAACAGAATAAACAGGCCTCTTTTTCCAGCTGTCATGTCAGTTTGTGACAGCAACTGGTATTTCATTGTAAAAGATGCTAATTTCAATCTGAACAGCACCGGTGTTGAGAAGAGCATAAAAAGAATTCTTGATTATCTATTTCAGAAACTGTGGTCCCTGGGGATATGCTCAGAAACTTCAGACCACATATGGTAAGAGTCCTGTGATAAAATATGCATCAATGGAGCCTCATGATTTAGGATAATAAAGAAACAGAAAGTTTTAGCCTCTATGATAGCTATTTGTGTCATTACTTTTCCCTTTTTGCTATTTCTGGAGGCTTTGTAAATGGCATTTGCTCTACCCATTATAAAGTTCTGTACCTGGACCACCAGCACATTTCTGCAACCATTCTGTTGAGTTCCTGAAGGCTTATCATGAGAACATTTCAGCAATAATAATTTTTCTGATGGAAATTTAAGATATAATATTTGCCTTAGATGCTGGGACTACGACTATATTACCTGCATGCCAGAGTTAAACAAACTCTAATTGTTGTTGTTGTTTTTTTTTTTTTTTCAGCTTAAATGTAATCATATAGCAGTGCTAATCAGGCTAGGAGAGGAGAAGATTAAATTCTCAGAACCATATAGTTTGCACTATTTGGACATGAATAGAAAGCTAGGGGTGAAGAAAGGTTTGCAACCCTGTTCACTGAAAAGGGCTATTTGCTATTTTACAGTTCTATCTTTCCTGTCCTGTCTTGTAGGTTTATGTCAGGGAGTGTTAAGATAATTTTTCTTGTCTCAGATGCAAATAATAATAGGAGATAGTTTAGATGGGAGAGCATGTTTAACATCCTTCCTTGACAAAATAAAGTCTAACTCCATTTTGACAAACCATTAAAGTCTCAAAATATGAGACCATAAAATTTTGGTAACATGTAACATTAAAGAGTGTAGGAGACCAAAGACATTTAATGGCTTTACATGTTTTCCATTCCATCCCCAGAAGCTCCCAGCCTTAGGAAGTTACTCTGACTCCAACTCTATTGCCTAACACAGAGTAGTTCTGATCACTTTTGTTCAAAGAGCTCTTCACACACATGAAGAAAGCCAACCTAGCTTCCAGATGGCCTCCTCCCTCTACCTGTGCTTAGGGTCTGTAGTGGCTATTCCTGGTTGTCAACTTGACTACGTCTGAAATGAATTATAATCCAGAATTAGAAGGCTCACCTGTGGCCCTAATCTGGAGGCTGAGAGATATAAGTTTCTGACCTGAATCTTGGCATGGAGACCTTGAGGAATAGTGGCTAAGAATCCCACAGGATTAACATAGAAAGTTAAGACAGGGTCCATGATTCTTAGTGCATAGTTCCCATCCTGATAGTCACTGCCTCCTCCATTCATCTGTGTGATAAGAGCACAGATCTATATTAACGGTTTCCAGCCTAAACCACTCACTTCATTGTATAAAAACGACACTGAGGAGTTTGTGTTTGGTTGGTTGAATTTTTTAGGTGATAGTGAGGTGAGAACAAGATAAATACAATCCCCAATTTTAACCAAAATCTTTTTCCTGCCACCATTGTTTGTTTCTCTGCAGTGAGCAGCAGGGTATATGAGTATTTTTGTTCCTTGCACACAGATTACACATTGTCGTTGGCTAAATATGCAAATTGTACATTAATAATAGTCACTTGAAAGAGAAGTATAATTTATATAAAATTATTACTTCTTTGTGTGTGTGTACATGCATGTGTGATATGTACATTTGTGTATGTGTGCTCTTGTGTGCATGTGTGGATATGTACATGGGGCCAGATATCTTTTTCAATTGGTCTCAATCATGTTTTTGAGACAGGGTCCCTTACTGAACCAGGGGCTCACTGACTCAGCTATGTTGGCTACCAGCAAGCTCCAGAGACCCACCTATATTTGGTTGCCTAGCACTGGAATTGTAAGTGTCTGACACCATGTCCAGATTTTTACATGGGTGTTGGGTATCTGAATTCAAATCCTTATATGAGCCATCTCCTCAGAATCCACAAAATGTTACTTTTCCTGGACCTTGGAACTGTACTAAAATAACAGTTATATTATATCTTGAGAAACTATTTTCTTCTATATCCTATATACATAAAGGGAGAGAATTTACTAATCAATAACTAGTGGAATAACATCATTTTCCTCTAATCCTCATTTTAATTCCAAGTTAACAGCAATTCCCAGATAGTACATAACCCCAATCTATTCAATTTTCAAGTCTTTTGGTTTCTATTAAAGGTCCTAATGGCAGGCGGCATATAAGTAGTTCAGCTGACAGTTCTAGCTAATGTTTTAACAGTGTGTAGCAAAGGAAACTAAAGAGGGAAACTGAGGAGGAAGGAGATTTTACTGTGGTAAGGATAGGCTAAATCAGGCAAGGATACAGAGAAGATAACCACCAATTAGCTCTCACCATCATGCAAACGTCTGCAAGCAAATGTCAAGAATCTGAATGCTGCGGCCATGGCCTGAAAGCGTTGGCTTTAGAGAAGTCCTGAATCCTGATTTAGCCGACACCTAGGAATTTACCTGAATTCTTGCCAAATGACACTATTTTAACACCTAATGTCAGAGAGCTAACTGTACCAAAGTGCTTGTAGAAAATCAGATGAAGGGAGAGCCACATCCTTTCTCACAACAGCCTTCTAATTGTTCTCTCTGCTTCCATCCTGTCTCCATGCTGTCTAATTACACACAGTGGTCAGGCTATTCTCCAACAAAAAAGAAAGATTATATCAGCCTTTTACTTGAAACCTGTTAATGTCTTCCTGTTGCAATTAGAACACCAGCAGAAATCGTTACCTCTGAAAATAAACCTTCACGACTGACCCTGAACACTTCCAATTTTAGCTGCTGGAATTAAAACCCATCTACAATGGCATGCATATTACCACACACAAATAAGGATAATATTTAAATTCATCACCACTAAACAAGAGGTCTATTTTTTCTCCTTTATCAAAACGTCTAGAGGCTGGCAGTACAGGGCTGGTACAGCTCCAGCTATTAAGAAACCAAATGCTCTCTGTGAGGCTTTCCATGTGGCTTTTGTCCCTATAATTACAAAATGGCTGCTTTATTTCTAAGCAGTGTGTCAATATTCCAGACAGGAAGGAAGAGAAAAAGGCAAGGAGCATATATAGCATGGGACTGTTGGATTTGTTTTATAGTCATGAAAATAACTGTTTTCCTAAAATGTGCCCCCAGGAGCCTTCCTATCATTGCCCAGAAAAATATCATCAGACTATTGCAACAAAATAAAATCAAGTATTGGTTTTTCTCTTTGGGCCTTTTCTAAGCTTGGTAACTACCTCTACCCACAAATTCAGGCTTCTATAAAGAGAGGGTGGGGCTGAACAAGATAGGGAACCAATGCAACTCCTAGCCGGTCTTTCCTACTGACTCCATCTCTCTTCCTCATAGTCACCCATCCTAGCTTCTGGTTCTGTCATTCCTGCCTCCTGACCCTAATGCCATTCCCTCTTCTAAGACTTGTCTTCCTCAAATCTGTCTCTATCCCACAGGTCTCCTACCTGTAGGACTCTGCACGGGTCACCTCCTATGAGCAGCTATACCTCATCTGTCTTGCTAACATGTGTTCCCACTTCAAGTTCCAATTGTTCCCTCTTCCCTCCCCCACTTCTTTTCTTTTTCCTTCTTTTTTCTTTCTCCTTTCTCTTCCTTTCTTTTCTACTCTTATTTTGTTCCCAGTTTGTAGCTGTTCTTTGCTTTGGTTGGGTACAGTGGGCAAACCTGGAGCCTTATCCCTGTAGGCAAGCACTTGACAGCTGAGCTGAATCCCTGGACAGTCCATCTTTTAGTCTGTGTCTCTGCTGTTACCTTTGATTTTAAATAGCATTTCTTGATATCTGACACATGCTGCTGTTAATGTTTCCGCATCTTAACAACCCCTACCCTTCCTCTGCTAGGATACAACTTCTTTCCAGGAGGCTTCCTGTCTTTCAGTGCTACATGCAGTCTGGCCAAGTACCCAGCCAGCTCAGGTGCTCAGTGGGTAGTTCACACCTCTGACCTAATCAATGGATCTGTGGGCTTTCTGGTCTATCTTGAATGCCAGCTCTTCTCTCTACTACAGTCTTACTTTTAAGTGAAAAAAATCACAATGCTGGTGTTATTTGAATTTTCCAGTGACATTTTATGTTTTCTCAAATTCTTGTATGTTTCAGTTGGCTTTTTTAAAGGTTTTTTAGATCATAAAATGTATTCCAGAAAATATAGTTAAGGAGTTAAGTATCTATTGAAACTTTGTTTCTTTCATCATCTGTAAGCCTCTGCTTTTCATTGACTCAAATAAGAATCCACATTATTTTCACATTCTCATAATGGCTCTCTGTGTTCTAAGAACTGTTATTCAGAACTGTTCCTGTACTCTTTTAACTTTTAAATGTAAGAGTGCACATTTGGTACTTCTCACAAACATTTTTAGTCACATCTTGAAATGAACAATTGTAACCTTCAGTTTTCATGTTCCACAATAGACATATCTCCACATCTTTGCATGCAATTTTTTTTACTGTCTGTTCCTATTCAAATGCGGTATGTGGTGTAATTATTCTAACCAATGTTTTGCATCATTCACAGGCACTTTGCAGAAATGAAACGGGACTCAATTGTCCTCATCCTAGAAAGTTAACATTTAGTATGTGTAAGCCTTCTAAAGAGTTTTGGCTGCAAATCTTCCCTTATATGCCTTTGTATGGGTGTAAGGACAGAGACATAGAACAGAAAAAAGTATAAGGACAGAAGAGAAAAATGAAAACATTTTCACAACCAAGTTTCTAAAAATTCATTTTTCCTTTTACTGTGGCTTCACCACTGAGGCTAGGAAGTATCGATTAGCTAAGTGAAGTAGAAGTGAAAACACTGCCAAATAAGGCATGTCCTTCTTTCTAAGCCCGGGCTTGGTACAGTTCAGAGAAAAGTAGAGAAATGCTCCATTCATGGAGACTCTTCCTAAAGGGAAGACAGTGCTTGAATATCTTATGGAGGGTTAACCATCTGTGAAGAAAATGAATGATTCTTAGAGGTGACCCAAAATTGGTCTTGCTAACCTGGGCTTAGAAACTGGTGATTAGGAATCATCTATCATCCTTTTCCTCCTATGTCAGCTCCTACTCCACAGAAAATGCTGGGCCAAGGTGCCCTTGCCCTCTGTTTAGCATTAGTGTGCATTCTGTTCCTGTGCAGAATGACACAGACAGACATCCCTTAGTAAAAACACACTGCTTGTTCACTATGGGTCATTATTACCAATATCTTAAAGAAAGAGTAGTTGCCATACTTCAGTATGTGATATGACCAGAAACCATTTCAAATAAACATTTTGTTTCTTTCCACTAGAATTTCATCTACATAAATGAAGGTGGGTATCATGGAGTATCTGTATTGACTACAAGTTTCTCTAGGGATTCTCTAACATCTGACATTATAGAGATGGCACATGAAACCAGAGAACCACTTCTATAACTTCTGTGGGTGGTTTTGTTATAGATGATACATAGGCTCCATTTTGACAAAAAGTGCCCCAAATTTTTCAGTGGGTAAAAGGAAGGGGCATAGCTCATGCTTTAACAATTTCCTATTCTTAAAATCTAATAGGGAAAGGATAAATGAATTGATGGAATGGTTATTCACTAAATATTTAAAGATGGAATACAGTACAAAAGAAACAACTCTGCCCAAGAAATACCCAGTTTCACAAGTGGTGCATAAGCCCCAAACTGAAGAGCATTAAAAGGAAGTGGACCTCTTAAAGAAGAAGGACCTGAAGAGGAAAGCAAAGGTTCACAGAGCAGGGAGGCTGCGCCAAGCCCATCACACTGATGCTCTGCTTGTAGACATGTAGTACATTCACAGAACAAAATCAACAAGAGTGTTCCTGGCAAAAATGGATGGATCTTGGACATTGTTACATTAAGTGAGATACCTCAGACCCAAGAGGACAAATGAAGACTGTTGACTGTCATGTGTGGATCCTAGATTGTGAGGTTTGTATGTGTGGGTGTGGGTATGAGATATGAAACTAGAAAGGGAATGGTGAGAAGAGAAGAATATAAAAGTGGACAGGAGGGAAGAATGGAACCAAACACATGTATCATGGAGGTGGAAAGAAGACTAATGGGGAATAAAGGCATAAGCTGGGATGTGTGCACCACAACAGATGGGAGGAGGTTTAACAAAGGACAGGTGAAAAGTCCAAAAACCAAACCCTTGACTTTATATGCTAATGAAAGTAAGAAAATATAAACAAGGAAAAAGAAATTACCCCATAATTACCAAGGTGAAAGACAGAATTTCCTGAAGTTGCTTCCCAGACCATGCACGCTTTGTAGGCTTACCACTTCCTCTTGCTGTTTTAGGTATGATACATAGAAACCATATTCTGTTTGAACCCTGGTAATTAGCAGTGTAGAAACCATCATGATTCTTGCCTCAGTATTTCCCACAAGTATGATGTGCAGGCTCACTGTGATCTCCTCTCTAAGGATATGACTGTCACTGTTCTTCTATGCAAGCATTTAGCCATTCCTTCAAAGAGAACAACAAACTCCACAGGCTCTTCCCCGTGGCTTGCCCTGGCTATGTTGTGCTGTGTGGTGTGATGTGGTGTGGTGGTAGCAGAGCAAAGGAAAAGTGGTGACCACATGAACTCTAGGACACTCCTCACACTCACACCTAACAGAGTATCAGGGAGAAGCACTTTAAACAAGGGAATGAGTTGCCTTTCTAGATAATAATTTCTTTTTCTATCATTGGTTGTTCAATTGACTTGATTTTTATTTATGAATGATCATCTAAATCAAACAGCCTCTGGAATTGTGTGTGTGTGTGTGTGTGTGTGTGTGTGTGTGTGTGTGTGTGTGGAGAGAGAGAGAGAGAGAGAGAGAGAGAGAGAGAGAGAGAGAGAGAGAGAGAGAATAACAACAGCTGAATAGGATGATTTGAAGTCTTTTCTGGCCAATGGTGGCAATAGGAGCACTGGAACCATCAGAAATCATTTGCATGCCTGCCAATGCCCGGCCATAAAGAGCTGAATATAGAAAGACTATGTTTGGCAATGTTTACAGTAATCTAACAGAGAAATAGTTTGTCTATTAAATCTAAAAGTGAATTTTAAGTGGATGTAGTTTTCATTTAAGTTTACTAGCAAGTCAATTTATTCTGTCTTACAAAATTATTAAAACATAATAGGATAGAAAATACAACTAGCTTACCCATCACCAAAGATGATAAGATGCCCTGGTCTAAGGTAATAGTTTGTCTTTTTCTAGACTTTAATACCTCTGTTAATTGGCAGTTGTGCTATGCCTTGTATTCCCAACATTGTCTTTGCCTTATAGCAACCTGCTGATTATTCATGTCTATTTTATAGGGGAAAATTCCTCTCCAGGGATGGTGAGTGAGCCTTTCCCAGCCATACAGCACACGTGAGGCAGACTTAGGCAACAGGGCCCATAAACCCACCTTCCTGCTGTTCTCCTGCCTTCCGAACTTAAAAAGTGAAATTGCAGAGAAGTTAGGAAAAGGTGACAACATAGTAATAAACGCATTTTACATTCTCTAGGTAAAGATTCAAGGTATTTAAAATTCCTTTTACTTTGTGCATCAGAAGCTCAGATACCTACTTCCTGCACTTCAAGTGGAAAATAGAACTCTAAAATTATAAACAATATGATTGTCAGAGCCGGTGAGAGATAGATACTTGCCCACTAGCCCTGGCCCAATGCTTTTTCTTCTTGTCTTCTCTGCTTCTTTCATGAATTTTGTGAATATCCCCTTACATACATATACATCCACACACATAAAACATACACATACATGTATATGTACATTATATATACATACTACACACAAGTATATATATACACATATATATGTGTATATGTGTATAATGTGTATATATACACATATACACATATATATGTATATATATATATATATATATATATATATATATATGGGATCCATGAGATGACCATCTCTACAAGTCCTGCACATTAATTACACTTCCTTAAGTTATAAATCATAATAAATTATCAGGGAAAATATGGCTGAGCTGTCTCTACAGAATTCTTTGTAGAATGGTTGTCTAAATACCTAAGCAGAAGTTCAGGTTTTACAGCATACAGAGTCTGTAACTGTTTATGTTATTTTAATGACCATAGAAAGCCCATTTCTTTAACCTGGAAAAGAATATGCTGTTGCAGTATTTTAGACTCGTGTTACTACCCTAAACCCATGTCTAGAACTCATTCTTTCCCTCTCCTGCCCACTGACCCAGGGCCTCCAAGGATTGTTCCTCAGCCCTGAGCTCTGTTTCTTGGTGGTGGGTGCCACTTGTTTCTGCGCTGTGTCTCACAGAAAAGATAGCTGACATGCTTGGTAGAAATGCAGCAGGGCTCTGGCTACTGGCCAGAGTGGTCTTCAAAACCTTCTCTCCAGGAGGAGGCTGGACAACATTAGGTACCTCCATTACCAAGCTAGGCTGTCTCACCGAGTGCCACTGGGTATGACTAAGGGCTGAAGCCTTCCTTCTGGATGTCACAGTCCTAGATGCTGTGGGGTTTAAAGTCTTATTTCAAGGTTTTGAGTTTTAGCAATTTCTTATGTCCTGGAGAAACAGGAAAATCCTAAATCCTACTTTTCACCCCTAGATACTTCAGTATATTAATACGTTTTTAAGTGGAAAAAAAAGTGTTTGGTGAATAAAAATATGAATTTTAATGACTGTTGAAATTTCACTACTAGAAATGCCAATCCCTTTAAAAGCATAATTCTTTGTCAATTTTGTACCTGAGAGGTGAGATGACTCACCAGTCAGTTGGGAACTCCTTTGTCCCAACCATAAAAATGTCCAATGTCAGGCAAGTTTCCTAAGTCCCTAGAGATGAGTCCTTATGCAAGTAAATGGCTCTGGTGTTCAACAGACTTTAGGCTATTGAAGGCATAAGTGTCACTGTTTAGTGTGGCACTACAGGATGAGATCACTGGGTTATAGGGGGGTCACAAATCTTTCTGTTGGCAAAATAGACGACCTTTAAGGATGCATGTCCTAAATAGTTCTAAAGTATTTTAAACTTCATAGGTAAATATTTCAGTATAATAATAATAATAGTAATAATAATAATAATAATAATAATAAGTAGTAGTAGTAGTAGTAGTAGTAGTAGTAGTAGTATTTTAATTCTTAAGATTTTAAAGATCAGTCCTTGGGGTTTTGCACATCTTACCTCTGTGGCTTTGTCATTCATTACCTAATAGGATACTTTTAATGACTGCTGATGAATGCACATTATTCTGAGTTCTTTATCAATTATCTGTAATATTAAACTCTCAAATCTCATTTACTTCTAAAACTGGCCTTCAGAGTGCTCTTATCCTACATATGATTCATTTCTTGTGTAAATGTCAGGGGCCAGAGAAAAATAAACTCACACTCTGCCATTTGGTATGAAGCAAGGACTCTAAACCAACATCATTAATGTGGACAGTATTTGTGGTAAGTACTGCAAATACTGGGGGAACTTTCAAGAGTTAGACAGCATGGGCTTCTCCCTTCTTATAGTACTCTTAACCATTTTAAACTTCCTTAGACATTATCAAATCACATGTTATATTGTTAAGGAAATTAAAATCAATGTCTGTTTTATGCGTTTGATATTATCCCCTAAAATAAGCACTAGACAACTGGACATTCCTACAAATGTTTCTGGTTTTACACGTTTTTCCTTTTTACAGAACAGCAACTAAGGTCAGTTACAGGCATGATGTGATATGCATTTCTTACTTATCAATGTGAAGTTAATCCATGATGAGTAGTCATCATCTGAGATTTCATGCATGTCTTAATTATACTTGAAATTCATTAATTATACAAATTAGTCAAGAAAAAACTTGAATGCTACTTGAAGGTTTGCAAATAGTTCCCACACATAAAACACACACACACGCGCGAGCAGACACACATACACACACACACACACACACACACAC
>JADRCD010120602.1:0-26048 GCA_019843815.1 Montemys delectorum
CCTTCTATGGTGAGTGTTTCAACCAAATATATTAAGGAACTTAAAGGTATTTGGCTTATGGATTCAGTAATATCAGTCCATACATATCTGGCCATGTTTCTTAGGCATGTGGCTATAAAATATATGATAGAGAAAACACTTGATTCACCTGTGTCTTTCATTAGAAAACAAACAGACTCATAAGGGATTCGTAAACCTAATATCATAAGATAAAACAAAACTAACATATCAGAACATGACAAAACAAATAGACAGAAGGAAAAGAACCCAAGAAATAAGCCCATGGAGGGCTGTTCCTTACTGGCTTGCTTCCCTTGGCTTACACAGCTTGCTTGCTTATAGAACCCAAGACTACCAGCCCAAGGATGGCACCACCCACAATGGGCCCTCCCTCTTTGATCACCAACAGAGAGAAAATGCCCCACAGCTGGATGTCATGGAGGCACTTCCCCAATTAAAACTCCTTTCTCTGTGATAACTCCAGTCTGTCTCAAGTTGACACACAAAACCAGCCAGTACATCCACTCACTAAAGAATTCTGTAAAAACACTAAAGTGGAAGCCGTAATACATAACTAAAGACAGGTCAGGTAAGATACAATTTTAAAAAGTAAAGAAGAGAAAGAAAAAACAAGAGAAGAAGAAAGTCCTGAGATATGTGATATGAGATAAAGAGCCTCCAAAGATGCCATTAGGTTTGTTTTCTGTTGGCTGCTGGACATGTATCCTACACCTAAGAGTAGTTTGTTTTCTCAGTGACACCCTTTTGGAGAAAACCACATTTTCATTTGGAAGTGGTTACACACTGCAGATTGATTTTAGGTTAGGAATGGTGCATGTGTCTACTTCTTCTTTCAGCTCCATGACCCCATTGATGCAATCCCATTCAGGACATATGGATACTGCCTCAGTCTCTGAGTCCATAGGTACTTCAAGCCTTTTAGGTGTCTCCCATTTTCTTTGGCTCTTAAACTTTTTTCCCTTCTCTTTTACACTGTTCCCTTAAACCTGAACAAAGATATTTGATGGAGTTGTACTGTTTAGGATTTCTGTCACAAGTTCTCTCACTCTCTGCATACCATTTGACTGTGCATCTCCATACTCGTCCTTATCTGCTACAGGAGGAAGCTTCACTGGTGATGACTAACCAAGGCATTGTCCTATGCATTCATCTGAATGTCATTAGGAGTCAATTTATTGCTGCATTCTTTTAATAAAGCAGCTGTATTTGATTTTGCTCTGTGTCCCTGGGCTACATAGTCTCAGGTTTCTGGTTACTTAAGCAGTAATGGGCATGAGCTCTTTCTTGGGGAATGGGCTGAGTGAAGCCAGATATTGTTTGGTAACTCCACAAGGTTTGTAACACTATTGCAATAGTATAACTTATAGACAAGACACCACTGCAGATGGAAGCATTTGTAGTTGGGTTGGTATTCACATTTTGGGGGGCAGTGTACAGAGTATTTCATGTACCAAAGACAGTAGTATGTAGGTTCTACAGAGACACCAAATTGACTTTTCCATGTTCAGTTCTGTGAATTTTCTCTTCAGCAAAATGGGTCTTGTTACCTGTCTGTGGAAAACAACCTATAGTGCCAACAGACTGAGTTCTTTAGGAGTTCCAATGGATCACTAACATCTCAATTTGATACAACTCACTCCCAGCAAGAGAAATTTCATTTGGAGACAGAGATGTCCAGTTTGGACTCTGTCTCCCCCATTATTTGGTGATATTATTTAGACCACCTTTGTATGTCTATATTTTAAGTAGCTTCTATTGGTTTCAGCTTTTCATTCAAAACTTGTCATACCTTTAGGATTACTTGACTTATGATAGAAAATGAGAAAAAACTGAACTAGTTAATCAGAAACTCCTGTCTCTGTCATTTTCTGCCTCTCTTCTACCTTTTCACCTTGTAACAGCTCTAGAGCAGTTGTCTCATTTAAAACAATCAGAGGAGATGATTAACTTCAACAATTGCAGTTCTTTGCTTTCCCAGCACAGTGATACTGTTTTTGAATTATGACGCACTCTGTAGTTAAATACTAATAGACGTTGACATCTGAATGTCAGAAAGCACAGGTGATCCAAACTTGTGACTTATTATCTTAATTTCTATAACAATCACTACCTCTAAACACATTAGTTACTGGATGCTTTCACTTCAATGGGGAGATATCAAAGCAAAGGGAAGAGAGTGTATTAGAGCATCAGCATGGGCTCTAAAATATCTCAAGGAGATGAACACTAAGAGCCATTAAAGACAAATATCCTTTCAATTTGAATGACAATAATAGCTAGGCATATCCATTAGTACATTAATAGTACATGAAACCATTGTACTTCATCTATCTATCTATTAAAATTCTGTTTCCACACATATAGTAATACAATTAGTGATAATATAAAAGACTATTCAATATTTTAAATCTCTAGAAAGAGAAAAAGAGAAAAGCATAGTTTTGAAAATGAGCCTAGTGGTTTTAATTTTCAGTCTCATTTAGTATCACTACAAAGATGCTAGCAAGGAGCTATGATAGGTGGATATATTTAGGGATTGCTGAGTCAAGAAAATATCTTGAGAATGGACAAACAACAACAACAAAAAAGTCTGACCCCATCCTAGGAATATGATTTAACTACAAATTTTGTATATACCATCTTAATCATTTATTTTCTTTGAGATTCAAGGTTAAGTCACTTGAAACTTCTCGAGCTTTCATTTGTTCACTTACAAACTTGGGACAAAATAACACCTTTCTCAGAATAAATATGAAAACAAGACTTCTGATTTCACTACTGCCTAGAATACTTGAAACTTGATAATATTCATCTCTTCAAAGAGTTAATTCTTAAATCCTTCAAGATGTTTACCAATGTGGTTGACTTATCATATTCACTTTATAGAAAAAGAGAACTGAATACGGATTGTATATTCACAGAAAACTGTGGACTTATCTTCTATACTTTGACATATTGTATTCATAAGCCCCTTTGCATATAGGGCACTATAGAAAAAAAACAAATACCAAAAAATTGCATCAATATTTATGTTTTATGCTTTGAGTTCTCCAGATACTTGCCTCACAGACGTGGCAGACAGCGAGTATGTGGGAAAGTAGCCAATAAGGCTGCTAAAAAGGCAAATGGGGGAAAGTCCTGGGGCAAATATTTATGCCATGTGGTTAGGACCTGACTTTTCTTAACATTTTTAAGCCATCTAGGGTAGTTAGTGCTTCCTTTCCTCTAAGCGAGTCTGATGATCCTTTGTTCCATCAGAACTTTGGTTTCACAAAGTAAAAGGAAGACATCTCCTCTGGGCTTGATTTTGTCTTTTGTTCTTGACTCTGACCTAGCTGTTTGGCCCACTTTAGGTCTTGAAATTGTTCCATCTCATGCTTAGAAGCAAGAGGCAAAGAGATGTTTAAGCCTTGTCACAGACAGTCTGAGATAAAAGAGCATCTTATTCCTGCACCAATAGTAGCCCCCAGCAGGTGTCCAAGTTTGATTTCTCTCTGCCTACCCTAGAGCCAGGGTATAGAAGTCAGGCTTCTGTCCTCCTTTTTATTTGTAACTTGATTTGATGAATGTCTCCCAGTATTATGCTCAATCAAAGATTGTTTACTTTTCCAACGAAAAGCCTAAAGCACATCCTTACATTTTCTTTAAAATTTTTCTGAAGTTAAAAATAAGCCAGAGAGGAAATACAATTAACTGGAGCAGATAGTCACATCTATTTTATCAGATATATTATCCTCCTTTTGGAAACATATATAGAAAAAGATGTTAAGGTGAAGATTTTAGGTAATCCAAGGGAAGAAAGTAGTAGAAACACCTCATAGGTAAACCTCAACTGGGAACCAGCTCATTCTTCAATGTCCCTCTGTGTCAGAAGGCAGAAACAGTAAGTGCTGAACCACAAGGTGTAAGTATGGTTGGGTATCGATATATCCTCTGGGTATTGCTTTTCTATGCTTGTAATTGAAGTGCATAAAAGAAGCCGCTGTGTCTCAGCTGTTGAGAAGCTGGTTAGTATCTTTCATGTCCTACTGTAAATTTAACACTCAGCACCTCCCACTCCTGCTAGAATTCTGCCTCTCTCAAAAGTCACACTCTGAGTGTAGCTTCAGAAACCAGTTCACAGAAAATGTAACATTTGGGGCAGACAGCTTGTATCTGTCTGAAAGAAAAGGTCATTTAGTTCTACTATATCCTATTTTATTTGAGAAGAGTCTTTTTGTGATATCTTCTTGATTTCTGCTCTACTTGTGTGGGAGAAAAAGAAAAACAAATCAAAATGAACAAAAATGGACTATAGACAGCAAATTAGTGGAAACATCCCAGAATGTTCCTAATAAATAACTTCTAAATCTGATAGGAGAAAATCAAACAAAAAATATTGCCTGCCCCCCTCACCCAACATTGTAAAGAATTATTCATTGATAAACATTTAAAATCAGGAATTCAATAGGATTTCTTTAAGAAAACCTGTACAGATGAAAGTATACCAACTTCTATGACAGAAGAAAACCTTACAAATGACTGCTGAAGAAGCTGAACTGGGATGTAATCAAAGGCATATCTTCCTTCAGGCTTTTGAGATGTCAAGGGGAGAGTTTCAATAAGCTTTGGAATCATATCTTCATCTTGTCCCTTTGGGCCATTTGAATTTATTACTCACAGGAGTAATAAATGTGTGTATTTGCGTGACTAGATTCTGTGTCATTCTCATTACTATCTACCAATGGACATTTATGTTGCTTCAAAATTTTCACCATTTAAACATTCCACATCAAACATTTCAATACAGTAAAGAGAGCTTCATCAAAACTTCTTAAGCTGTGGATCATGACCTTACATAGGGTGAAAGTGGCAACTGTAAATGGTTTCTGAGAGCCTAGGGTTAATCCAAAATTGATGCAGGATGAATCAGAGGTGTTTCTGATAGCAGTGGCCTGGGCCATATTAGGAAACTTTAATTTGTGAACACACATTATGGACACTTTGCCTAGCACAGGCTGGCACATCATAAATCATCAGTGTACAGTGAAAGAGTCAAGAATGCTGGGTGCTTTAAACTGCAGACCTTTATTCTGTATACAAAGCAATTTGTTATAGATATATGGTTGCTTAATTATAGAAAGCAAAAAAAAAAATGAAATATTTTCTTACGGTCACAACTCATCATGTTAATATCAAACTAGTTTTTTTTTGTTCTTTTTTGGTTTTTGGTTTTTTTTTAAGATTGTATTGTGCTAAACTCTCTAATTTAAAAAGTGGCTGTTAGTTTAATGGCTTGAGTTTCATAAAGTATTATTCACTGGGTATTAACTTGTGAGGGGACAGAATTTTCAACATTTTTTTCTTTTTAAATGGTCCTAAAAATACTCTTCTTATTTTACAATACATGATTATGTCAAGCAGCATTTTCAGCTTTGGTGAATAGGGGAATTAAGTACTGATAAACTCAGAAAATTGCTGAATATGCTGTGAATACTACAGTATCAAATATTGAATCAGAATTTAATTATCATAAAAGATAAACAAGCACACCCATCCCAGTGATGTGCAAATGTGCTTTTGTGTTTAATACATGGTAAAATTATGAGTGTAGCAAAGAACCGTTTTAAAGTAAATCTCTTTATGATATATTTTCAGTAGATGCTTGATTTTAAATACTTGTATACTAGAGTCATATAAAACACCTTTGGGATAAAAGGGTTGTGAGTGGAAAAAAAGTTTAAGAACCTTTTTTTTTTCTTTTGTTCATGCACAGTGACATATACCTCTAACTTAGCAAATGGGAAGTAGGAACAGAAAGATCTCTATGAGTTTGAGTCAGTCTGGTATGCAGAGAGAGTTTCAGTCTAGCCGTGGCTATAAAGTAAGTCCCATGTTTGAAAGAAAACAAAATAAAACAAAACCAACCAAATATTTTATTGCCTATAAAAATAGAGTACACCAATATACACTGTCAAAATAGATGATATTTGTATAGAGCTCATAAATGAAGAGACAGTACAGTACTATGTCTGAGAAAGATGTGCATTAAATTAAATGCTGCAAAGTAATTTTCTGTCTCCATTTACTAGATATATAATAAAGGAACACATTCACTCCATGTGTTTAAGCATCTGATTCTTGTTCTGTCAATTCTGCCCTCGTAAATAATCATAATTGGTATATGTAGTATAAACCAGAAAACCTCAATCAGTGAATTTGAATGATGACAAGATGGGAGATTGTCTTTTCAGTCGCGTAACTATTGAAAGGTTAATGTTTAATATCACTGAATTCAAATTTTTATTTATAATGTTTTGAATAAATGTTACAAATGAAACATGCAAGAGACACCAATAATTTTAAAGATTTGGAGGAATTAATCAAGGAATTGTAAATTATACTGTATGCCTGTCAGGTGCCAAGCTTGACTATTGTACTAAACCTGCTTTGGGCAGCACTTTAATAGATATAGCCTTTCCTTCTTATACACACATACACACACACACACACACACACACACACACACACGAAAGTATATATAAAAGATACTATGAACATTTTAAGTGGATAGAAAAATAACAAAAATGAAAAAGCAACAAAGATGGAAGCCTTAGGAGGCTGTTAGAGTTTAGGAATTTATGACATAATAACTTGCTTTTCTGAATTTAAAAGCTGATAACCAATGCCAGTAATGACGTTGACATAAATGATTACAGCAAGGATACTTTCTCAAATTTGTTAACTTTGCACTTGAAATTACCTAATCTTTACCAGCTGTGTTTACTCCCACAGTCTATTTGAGAAATATGTTACAGAGACATTAAATTGTATACCTTAAACAATCCTTACACAGAAGTAATAAATAGAGTTGCCTTACTTAAATTTCTCTAGTATAGAGATTCACAGTGACTGACATTTGGTGTCAGTTTTGTTTTTAGCTTTTGACACAGGGATGACATCAAATTCATAATCATCTTTTATCTGTCTCCAATCTGTTGGAATTAACACCCTGTGTCACAACACTTGAATCATAATATCAATAGTTATTTGTTCAAATGAATTGATGATATATAGTTTCACAAAATTATCTTTTTATGTGTATGTATGCTTGTTGTATAAATGTGTTCATGGGAATACACATGAATGTACAAAGATCACGTGCTTTTCTCATTTATATCCTACCCTGATTTGGTGATAAGATCTCTCAATTAGGCAGGAGATTGCCAATTTTTCTCTATTTTCCAGCCAGTGAATTCTAGAGATCTACCTGTCCTTGTCTCCCCATTATTGTAGACATATACTGTTTTGTGTTAGTATTTTTATGTAGGTGTTGGAGATCTGATCAAATTTCTTCTTTTTTGTATGGCCCTCATATACTGAATGAATCATTTCTCTAGCCCCTCTGAAAATTATATAATGCATGGGTTCATGAATGTATGTATATATCGGTCATAAATATGTATATATATATGTATGTGTATATATATCTTTGTATCACAAATTTTATTCTAAAGAAATACTCTAATATAATTTCATGTTTTAAATTGACTTATAGACCTATAATGGAAAATATGTCTATATTATCAATAAAGATGTTAATATTTATGAAGAAATCATTCTCCAATGAAGATTCACTTGATAGTTATGTAAACATCTAGAACAGTTTTCTCTTATTCAGTCATAATTGGGTGGTATTAATTGATAACTGTGAAGAATTAGTACTTCGAAAGATTTTCATCTATGAAATCAAAGTCCTTGAATACAGTAAAGCAAACACTTCAAAAACGTCAAGGAAATTATGTTGGATGAATATTAAGAGGGAAAAGTATAAAAACCTTTATTGGCAGTTAAGGTCATAAATCATAAGAAAATCAGCAAGGTCTTTATATCCTCTAGTTGAGTGGATAAATGATAAGCTCATTAATTCACTAATTTATTCATACATCTATTAATTTACTCACATATGTATGTATTCATTTGTGATTTAGTAATTGATTCAATATTTATTTAAATATGCATATTATGCATGCTTAGCACTGGGCTAATTGCTGCAGAGACCAGGATGTCAAATAGACTTATTCACACTTACATCACTATTGAATTTACAATAACCTCAAGAATATGCAGTACTTGCATTTGTTTGGAGTTTGAGTCTGTCACTCAGTTTCTTGTCATCGAAATGTGGCAACTTGCAAAAGGAAAACAGCACTTTTGTTGTTGCTGTTGTTTTTATTACTGTAGTTTATTATGTATTTCTGGATTTTAAGTTAGGGTATTGTGGATGGGAGTGATGGTATTTGCTTGTCTGTCTTTGAATGCTTTCCACTGACATTTGGATTCCTTCACTTTATTAAGCTTGATTCTGTTCTCAAGTGCTTTGTGGTGCAGCTTAGTTAGACCAAAGGAAGCTGTGGGAAGAAATTCACATATCATACTCCGGTGTGGTAGGGGAATAGGATAGAGAAAATTTCCTCCTAGATATCTTCTCTGCTCTATAGCCTTGATCTAGCTCTTTCCTTCTTAGTGGCTCCTTCAGGCAGTTCTATTCCCTTTGCTCTTCTCAGCGTTTAAATATGCATTTCCATTCCTTCTCCTTCATACCTAAACATGGTAGGTATCTCCTACTTGCAATACCTAAAGTGTTATTCCCTCAGATAGTTCCTTTGTAAAGTAATACTAACAAATTTTCATTTATTTATCTCATGTTTGTGTCAGTTTCTTTACTAGCACATGGAAGTCCATGATTAGTTGTCCACAGCTTTGTGCTATTACAGCAGCACACATGAAAATACATGAGGCCCACATGGATTAAATAAAATCGAAATAATTGCACTTATCACTCCAAAAGCATCAAATATGGATGTCTAAGTTCAGCCATACATAAATGTACTACAAGCACACAACTGCTTCTGTTACTAATGTACTACCCATTGGCATGTGAAGAAATAATGAGGCTGGTGTACTCTTTCTGTATCTGTGCATGTATGTACACATTAATACAATGATTAGTAAGACTTTGTTTTCTAATGCTAAAAGCAGCACATAAGTATCTCCTATATCATAAAATAATTAGAGGTATTTATAGTTTGGTGATAAAACCTGTACAGAATGTTGTCAGGTACTGGTAGATAACAATTACTCATTAAGCACTGAAGTATGAATGTAAGAAAAGCAATTATTGATTCTCAGCCGCATCATATATTAATAATCATGATTCTTATCCATTTTAAAGCAGTTTGAGCAATAAAACCAGAATTTAACTTGTTTCCTCTTTGATATAAGGGACAGTCCTGTATCACTCACCTATAGATGGACTTGAGAAATCAGACTGCTTTTATCTAATTTAAAATTCAAAGACTCTTTTGAAAGAATTGCTACATATGAATGAAACCTCATTTCTTTGAGATTATTGTGGTTAACTGTTTGGAAATGTGTCATTTTGTGTATTGAAGGGTAGAACATCCAAGTAGTGGTGGAGTTTGATGTACAGATGGGAAATCACTTCAAAACATTTTTTTTTTGATAGGGATATGGCTGACTTAAAAACGCAGATTGACTGAGAATTAGAGAGAAACCAACCATGGGGAGGTCAGAACATCCTTATGCAGACGATCACAGATTTTAAATGTCAATCTTTTGAGATCGTGAAAGGCTCTGAGGTATTCTGCATACTTTTTTATACGGAGTCAAATCATGAGTGTCAGAAATGTCTAAGTTTAATACTGAACAACACATTGGAAGTAATGTTTGTGCACACCAGGAAAATGTTAAATATTCAGATTTTCATGTGATAACCACTGTGTTGTTTATTATCAATCATTGTTTTTTTTTTTTTTTCACACAAACCACAAAACAACCAAATTTTATTTAGCTTAATAGTTTCTCTGAAACAAAGAGAAATATCAAAAGAAAACCTGGGACATATGCACATGTAACCCCCTCTTCCCCACCAAAAAAAAAACCCAAACATCCAATAACCTAAGAGAAGAAAGGACAAAGTTCTCTTCAATGGAGACTATTATCTTCGCTTCTGGAAGATGTTTCCACGCCCCATTCCACATCCTCTTCCTCTTGCAGCCACTTGGGCCTTCAGGATAGCAGCTTTTCCTCGGCCAGCCCCTGAGCCCTGGTTTGTATTTTTCATGCTCTTTAACAAGGGTGCATTTTTCAGCATGTCAGGCAAAATCAGAAATCGGATCTTGCTGCCACGTATGTACACCTGTTCCAGCTGTGCCACCAGGCCATCTCTGTATGTGACTGTGATGTTGGACATCTGACTGTTCACGTTGTCCTCCGCTTCAATGAGCTTCCCTCGGTACACTTCCCCGGTATTGGTCTCACAGGTCACTATGTGGCCTTCAGCCTCGTGCAAGACTTTAATCACCAATAGACATCTTGGAAGGACTCTTCCTCTTCCTGTGCAACTAACTGCGGCCTTTTCTTTTCTTTTTTTCTTTTTTTCCGGTTGCAGCACAAACGATAGAAGGCGAAGGCGTGAGGTGAGAAAACGAAGGGCCGGAGTAACACGAACACCACGCGTTCCCATAATGCCTTGCGCAGGCCCCTCCCTTTCCTTTAAGCCTACTTGCCCTTTACTCTCACTTAGCCGGCTAGGGAAAAAAACAAGGATCTAGCACTATAGTTCCCGCACTAGAGAGGCCCCGGGGACGGCCAGAAACATCAATCCTCCAGCCCACAGAGGAACATGGTGACCCATGCTTACTGAGTACTGTAGTGACAGATTGGGCGAGATCTGGGCTTGAGCCCAAAGTGCTGGGGAGACAGGAAGTGAGGCTTGGACTACTAAGGATTTAAGCTTTGGATCTGGTCACCGGCAGGTTAAGGGGAATGATCGATCGTTATTCCTTGTCTAGGTAAGAAGATCTAAAAGGAGTCGGGAAAGGACCCCTTGGAGTCTCGATGAGTCATGGCGGAGGGCCAGCACTTACATCTAAGGCTGCAAAAGAAAGGACCTAGCTGTGGGAAGAGGGCTAGATAGTTTGTAGGGGGAAGCCGACATCGCTGCCAGGAGGGCTTTGGGGGCGGGCATCAATTATTGTTCAACCAAACCATCTGTACTTGATATGTCTGGCTGAGCATGTGACAGATCCTAGTACTGTACCATTGACTGGAGGCCTAATTGAGTGTATGCTTTTTGAACGACAGAGTCTAATAGGAATTGTATTTTCTCCTCCTCTCTCACTGTTCCTATTTTACTAAGATATAGTTCACTTCAATACTTAATGGCTATATTCTCACAGTTTCTTAACATAAGCATTTTTAACCATCAATGCCACAGTTTGTATATGGTAAGTCCAGGGAGTGGCACTATTAGAAGATATGGCCCTATTGGAATAGATTGTCACTGTAGGTGTGGGCTTTGAGACCCTTATCCTAGATGCCTGGAAGTCTGTCTGCCACTAGCCGACTTCAGATGAAGATGTAGAACTCTCAGCTTTACAAATTTTCTTTATGAAAGGGATTATAAATAATACTACACAATACTACAATTATTTATGTATGTGTACACATTCATTCATATATACTGTTAGAGTGTGAATGAGTGCTCATGTATGTATTGTTGTTGAGTTTATCTTGGGATGAATTTCTTCTTTGTTCAAACTTAAACATGTTAGCTTTACAGACAAGACTAGCTCCAATAATCTTATAGTGTGTTTCATTTCTTGTTCTCAGAATTTTGAGCTACACCAAAAATTTTCTGAAAACTCATTAGAGTAGAGTCACTAAAGAAATTCTGACTCCCTAAAGAATGTTGTGTATAAGAATATGAAGAGATTCGTGACAGATTGTGTCTCGGTATCTTCTTACATGTATTCTTTGGGAGACTTTCTCAGGCTATTTGATTCTTTCTCTGCTCTCTTTCTTCCATGAAACCACTCAATATTCTGAATTACAATCATTGACTTTCTTGTACGTACTTTATTCCATAAGAGTAGGGGCTACTTCTTACATGTAGAGCCTTAGGGATACAAAGAAAAAAACAAACAAAAAACAAAAAACAAAAACAAAAAAACCGAGGTGAGTGATCATACAAATGTAAGTAGAAGGTTAGAAATACAAGCCGTTTGATCTTATTTATATGGGTTTTTGTGACTTCCCATCCCAAGTGATTAAGTACATGGCACTTGTTCAAATCCTAATAATTACTTCCTTCTCCGCTAGGAATTTCAACGTAAGGTTGGGATGTCCTTATTGGTCCTCATTCCAGGAGATAATGAAGTAGCAGTTAACACACACACACACACACACACACACACACACACACACTAATACAAGCATATTAGTGGGTTTTGATCTAAATATGGTATTTACATTCCTTAAGTTACACATTATGATTATATTAAAATAAAACATCTTTAGAGTAGAAGCAAAATGTGAAACTGCTGCTGTTGTAGAAAGTATATTGAAAGGAAGTTCTGTGTACTTTCAGTGTAATCATTACTAATGTCCTAGAGAAAAATACCAATTATTGAATCTTTAACAGGTCAGGTCTGAATACGAATACTAATCACAAATAAAAAAGTGATTATGAGAAGCAAAGGACTTTAATCAATATAGAGACACAAGGAAGACTAAGGGGACTAGTGACTTTAGCCTTGTCTTTCGGGTCCTGACATAAGGTGCCATATTACCCAAGGAAGAGACAGAAGGCAGAGTCAAAGAGCGTGAGTAGTTTAGTTATTCAGTGTTAATCATACTGTAGTCTGAGTGACTATTAGTATTTTGGGATAGTTCAGTCAGGACTTTATTCCTATCAGAAAATCATTGGTACCTTTGGTAGATTTGACTATTAGCCAATACATGTTTATATGTCATACCTGATATTCTTAGAATCCAGGGTGACTGGAACAAAACTGACTCACAGCAAAACATACAGATGAAAACAGGAGGCAGAGATACTCAGATTTTATACTGTTTTCATTTAGCTATTGGATGCCTAGAAGCAGGCTATGTGTCAGTTTCTTTTTTCTTTTTCTTTTTCTTCTGTTTTTCTTTTTGTACACTGGCCATTAAGTTTTTGATAGATGATTAGCAATACAAAGAAAAATATATAAACAATATTATTGACTCCATTAAGAAAAGAAAAATACTATAAGTTCCAACCAACGTTTAAGGTTATTAAGCATGTAAGTTTCATTTTCAGAAAGTTTTAACATGGAGTAAAATGCAGAGTTTTGTAGATCCTATTTTTTTATTAGATTTTTTTTAATTTACAATATCTCCTTTTCCAGGCTCCCTTCCCCCCCAAAAAAAAATGAAAAAAAAAATAAAAAGAAAAATAAAATAAAATAAGAAAAAAATAAAACTAAAACTAAAACAATTTTGATGGTGCTATTAGCTATATTTTATGATATTATTAATATAATTAATATAAAACTGTTTCAAAATTAAACAATTTCCTCTCATCACCTCTGAGTCTATTACTTAGAACCTTGGTTATAGGTCTGACTGAAGAGTCTTGACAGGCAGGGAACTCCTGTATCTACAGCTATTGCTATGAATATTCAAATATCACTGTAATAGTTCCTTCTGGGGTCATCACAAATTATTTTTGAGTAATCCTTAGCCATTTTTAAGGCCACTTGAACCTTGTCCTATTTTTAATCCTCTGCCAAACTGAGTAATGCATTCATTGGATTGAAGTTTGAACACATGAATGTATCACCAAGAAATTTTCAGGAAGATTAAGAACCCTGGATATATCATAGGAGTATCTGAATATAGCCAATCCAGACATATATCATGTCTTAATTATATTTTAATTTGTT
The DNA here is from genome assembly GCA_019843815.1 of Montemys delectorum. Classification (NCBI taxonomy): domain Eukaryota; kingdom Metazoa; phylum Chordata; class Mammalia; order Rodentia; family Muridae; genus Montemys; species Montemys delectorum. The sequence goes on from JADRCD010120602.1 coordinate 13,794, forward strand.
GTTCAGTGAGAGGTTTTTAATTTGCCCCTACTCTTAATTTGTCACATAGCATTTTGGAAAATGTGGAAGCGTTGTCTCAAATAAGTAGGGAGTTTACTAAGCATTTGTTATGATTCAATTCCTAAATTTCTGTGAGATTTACAAACATAATAAAGATTTACTCTTATAATTTTCAATACTTAAAATTTTGAGGCAAATTATGTAAGACATACTACATCTGTAAATAATTCTAGAAGATATTCACAAAATTAGACCCTGTAACCTTACTTCAGGGAAAGGAGCTCAGGAGGCCTCCCCCTTCCCAGTGAATATTTCCCTGGAAAAAGAGAGCCATTTTTTTCCAGTTTTATAGTCCTGTTATGTTGCCTGTGTTCCAAGTACACCCTATACATGTTGTGCAAGCAATACTAATTATTCAGAAATAATAATTTAAAAGGAAGTAGTGTGAGGCTATGAAAGGGTAATATGGACTGAATATGATCACAATACGTTATGTATTTGTGTAAAAATGAATTTTTAAAGTATACATAGAAAGTGAAAGGGATATGGGTGGAGAAGAAGAATGTATAGTTGAATCTGAGCAAAGTACATTAGATGACATTTGTGGAGATGCATAATAAAATTCATTTATTCTCTGCAACTTGTATGTGGTAACAGTTTTGAAGAAAATTGTTTAAAGATGTAACTGTGGAAATACTTGCTCAAATCAGAGATGTATATATTTTTGATAATATTTGTTGACTTGTTGAAGGTCATTCTTGAAACACTGAATTTCTCATATGAACAAAAAGGCTAGATGTACGAATTTTGTATGCTTTTGATTAATAATACATTGTTAGTCAATTATTATTTAATAAACTTCATGAGTTTAGAAGACAACAGCCAGATGGTCCTGTGGCTTCTGACCTTTATTTCCTCAATAAGACCATTTTGTTATTTTCTTTTTTATTTTAAAAAAAAAATCACTAAATAACCTGAGAGAGAAGTGTGAGCTTGGTAATGTACAGATAGGTTTCTGTTTGTATGTTTAAGACTAACCACTTGCTTTTCCCCCTACACATTAGTGTTATTCACTCTAAAAGGCAATTGATGATTCAAACAGTACACAATTATTAAGTATGCATTAATGATGCTATTGTTTATTGTTGGTAATTTGTAAATGTATCTTCTCTTGCCACATTCAGATATTTATTTATTTATTGTTTGATTTTTACCTCCAATGAAGGGTAATGCAAACTGTGTAAAAGCACAGAATTTCCACAGATTGAAAGGAAAGATATTTTACTGAAAATTAACAACGTTTTGATCTTCCTGAGTAATGTAACAGTACAGCTTTTATAATTCTATGAAATAAAAAAACTAAAAACTAGCTATGTTTTACATCAAACAAGAACGTGAACTTCATAGAATAAACAGAACACATATCTGATTGACACAAATTACATGGGCTGAAATAAATAATTAACCATTGTTTAGGAAAGAGTTAAATTTCTTAAATGAAAGAAAGTCAAAAGGATCTAGCCCAGAGTGTAGCAAAGATGGAATTCAAGCTACAACTGATAACAAGAAACAATCTTGGAGTGAGTCTGGTCTCTTTTCAACCTGTGGCACAATGGGATGCTAAAGGAAATATCAGGAGATTGGGGATCATTTTGAAAACTCAAACAAATGCATTCTTTAGATTTCTAGCAAGATGGGAAGTACATCATTGCAACACTTAAACATTTCAATTTAAACATAGTGGAATATGTGCCCCTATGGCATGATGGGGCATCTTTTGTGTATATTCCCAAAAGTGGAATAGCTGGGTCTTCAGGCAGATCTGTTTTCAATTTTCTGAGGAACTTCCAGATTGATTTCCAGAATGGTTGTACCAATTTGCAATCTCAGCAGCTGTGGAGGAGTCCTCTTTCTCCACATCCTCTCCAACATGTGTTGTCACCTGAGGTTTTGATCTTAGCCATTGTGATTGGTGTAAGGTGAAATCATAGGGTTGTTTTGATTTGCATTTCTCTGATCACTATAATAAGGACTTTGAACATTTCTTTATGTGTTTCTCAGACATTCAAGATTCTTCAGTTGTGAATTTTTGGTTTAGTTGTATACCCCATGTTTGATTGGATTGTTTGGTTTTTTGGTGATTAACTTCTTGACTTCTTTATATATTTTGGATATTAGTCATCTATCAGATGTGGGATTAGTGAAGATTTTTTCCCAATCTGTAGGTTGCCAATTTGTCTTATTGACTTGTCACAGGTTAAAACTGTAAGCTTAAAAATGTTAAGTAATTAACTCATAATCACTTGCATATGCATCTATTTTCTTTCTTTTACAAACATACAGCCAGTTAGACCAGCACCATTTATTGAAGATGCTTTCTTTTTCCATTGTATATTTTTGGCTTCTCTGTCAAAGATCAAGGGACCATAAATGTGTGGTTTTATTTCTGGGTCTTCAGTTGTAATCTATTGATCAACATGTCTCTGTACCAATACCATGCAGTTTTTATCACTATTGCTCTGTAGTAAACCTTGAGGTCAGGGATGGTTATTCCCCCAGCTGTTCCTTTATTGTTAAGAACTGTTTTCACTTTTCTGGCTTTTTGTTTTTCCAGATGAATTTGAGAATTGCTCTTTCCATGTCCTTGAAGAATTTTGTAGGGTTTTTGTTGGGAATTGCATTGAATCTATAGATTGCCTTTTGTAGGATGGCCATTTTTACTCTGTTAATTTTGCTAATCCATGAGCATGGATCATCTCTCCCTTTTCTGAAGTGTTCTTCGATTTCTTTCTTGAGAGACTTGAAGTTATTGTCATACAGGTCTTTCACTTACAGGTTTGGTTAGAGTATGCTGAGATATTTTATATTATCTGTGGCTATTGTGAAGGGAATTGTTTCCCTGATTTTTTTTCTCAGCCTATTTATCATTTGTATAAAGGAAGGCTACTGATTTATTTGAGTTAATTTTATATCCGGCCACTTTGCTGAAGTTGTTTATCAGCTGGAGAAGTTCTCTGATAGAATTTTTGGGGCCACTTATGAATACTATCATATCATCTGCATATAGTGATAACTTTATTTCTTCTTTACCAATTTGTATCCTCTTGACCTCCTTTTGTTGTCTTATTGTTCTAGCTAACACTTCAAGTACTACATTAAATAAATCTGGGGATAGTGGACATCCTTGTCTTGTCCCTGATTTCAGTGGGATTGCTTCAAATATTCCACTATGTTCGTAGCAGCCTTTTTTGTGATTGCTAGAAGCTGGAAACAACCTAGATGTCCCACAACAGAAGAATTGATACAGAAAATGTGGTTCATTTACACAATGAAATACTACTCAACTATTAAAAAATGAGGACATCCTGAGCATTGCAGGCACATGGATGGAACTAGAAAATATCATCCTGATTGAGGTAACTCAGACCCAAAAAGACGTACATGTTATATACTCACTAATAGGTGGTTATTACTCAAAAGAAAAAGAAAAAAAATGTGCAGAATACCCAAGATACAGTCCATAGAACTCAATAAGTTCAACAAGCTGAAGTGCCCAAGTGAGGACTTCTCAGTCTCACTTGGGAGAGAAAAAAAAGCAATCACAAGTTGGGAGGAAGGGAGGGACCTGAGAGTGTAAGTGGATGGAGGGGAGTGAGGGGAGAAGATGGGAATCTGATCTGTTATTGGGTGAAGGAAAAGGACAGAAGCCCTGAGGGCTGGTAGAAAGAATGGAAACAGAAAACCTCAGGAAATAGGAGGTTGGGGGGACCCTCCAGAATGTGCCAGAGACCTGGGGATGTACGAGATTCTCAGGAATCAAAGGGGGGTGTTGAGAGAATTATTTAAAAAATGAATTTAGCCTGCAAACTCTCTTTCCCTCAGGTTCACATTCTTGCGCTGATACCATCCGGCCTCAACACTAAGTTCTGGTGGGTTCTTGCTATTTTCTCCCAGCTATCAGCAACATCTCACTCAAATGCAATGTCTTACACACACCCCACAATCATTTATCTATCTAGTGCCTAGGACCCAGGTAATGCACGACTCTTAAGGCTTTAATATCCAATCAAGTTTATATAATGATAAGATCACAATTTACAAAATACCAACAATAATTTCAGAACCGAAATAATAAAGACAATATTCTAACAAATTAATCTATTTTGTAAAAACCTTTGTTTAGTTGTATAACCACGGGAGTCTGACTCTTCCAACTCCACAATGAAAATTATCTTCCTCCTGCTTTCTGCCCTTTCTCCTCCTCCAACTCTAGCGCCACCTCTCAATTCTTGTCCAATCACAGGCCTGTCTCTGCCCTAATGTGATTGGACAGAGAAAATGCTGCAACAGGGAGGGACCTTAGATGAAGTGCCTGACAGTAGGGAGAGGGAATTTATAGGGCCCACCTCCAGCAGGAAGACAGAACATCAAGTGAAGGATGAGGTTGCCATCCTACAGTCACAATTCTGACCCATAATTGTTCCTGTTTGAAAGAATTACAGGGATGGAAATGGAGAGGAGCCTGAGGAAAAGAAGGTCCAGGAATAGGCCCAAAATGAGATTCAGCTCAAGGGGAAGTCCCAAGGCCTCACACTATTATTCAGGGTATGGAGTGCTCACAAAAAGGGAACTATCATGACTGCCCTACCAAATACCCAACAAACAGCTGAAAGAGTCAGATGCAGATATTTATACCCATCAATGCACAAGAGCAGCTGATTCTGTTGTTGAATTAGGGAAGGCTGAAACAAGCTGAGGAGAAGGGTGATCCTGTAGGAGTACCAACAGTCTTATTAATCTGAACCTCTAAGATCTCTCAAACACTGGACCACCAAACAGCATACACCAGCTGATATGAGGCCCCCAACACACATACAGTAGAGGACTTCCAGGTCTGTGTTCATTCAGAGATGATGAACCTAACCCTCAAGAAACTGGAGGCCCCAGGATGTTTGGATGTCACATGGGGTGGGGGATTGGGGCATCCTCGTGGAGACAGAGTGGGGAAGAGGTGTGCAATGTGGAGCAGTCGGAGGGTGGATGGGGGTACAGAGAATGGACTATTAAGTGTAAAAAATAAATTACTTAAAAAACATTTCAATTTATGTGATTCTACATCATCCATAAAACTTAACTTTTCAAGAAAAAAATTAAATTTATTAAAGATTCCCCATAGTGAAACACTTGCAAAGGCCAACCTACACATGAATAATCAGAGTAGACTCATGTTTTCCAAATAAAATTCTCCAAGTAGAATGTGGAGATTGTGTTTATATTCCTTAGAAACGTAAAGCAATGTAGACACTTTCCAAATAATAATTTACATACAAAAATGCAAATTATCCAAGGGCTTTAAGAACACTGTGTATCTCATAGGCTTGCTCGTTTATGGATCCACTGACAGATGTGTCAAATGCTTATGATGTTTTCTCATTACTTGGCCTTCTATAGAATGTCTCTAAGCATCACAATCCCATAATCAGAAGAAGTGAGGGCAACTACAAATGGCATGTACTTCGAGAGGGACATTGATGGAATGGAATAAGAGTTAGGCCATCACTTAAATGTAGACTCTAGTTCATATCTATGCCATTCTACTTATTATTCCCATTAATTACTTAGGTAATTAATTAATCAAATCAATTGTTTCTCTGATTTTGTCATTCTAGCTCCACAGTAACAGAGTGCATTTAAATATTTCAGGATGATACTAAGAATGAATATCAAATAGACACAAGGCTTTGAATATGTGTTCTATTGCAACCAAACTTCCAAAAACTGGTGGTTATCTAAGGGAGCTATTTACATTAAATATCTTGAGGATATGGTATAAGCTATCATTTTTTAAAATTGATTATGTCAAAAGAATTACCAAATATTCTACATTTTCCTACAAGCTACCATTCTCTTTTTCCAAATTTAATACTAAATATTTTAATATGTTCAATTGCTTCTCAATGTCTGAGGCCACTGGTCACTGAAAAATGGTTGGCACTAATGTAGGATAAATACATTTCTATCCTAAAAATGTTTTTCAAAAAGGTGTGAAACATGCTATTTTCTTCTCTCAATGGGTAAAATGAAGTTGATAAATCAAGATGTTGAAACCAAAAGACTCCTTATATAAAAAGGTGTGTGTGTGCTCTTGCCAATGCCTGCCAAAATTATGAAGACCAATCTTAGAATTCCCTAAACCAGCAACAGGTGCACAACAAGAAGCAACTGGAGAAAATGTCCTCTTTATCTCTGATGCCATGGTATTTTGTAAGGATGATCAGAGGATAAGAGGATGTAATTTGCCTATGAAAGACCTACATTGAATATGATAAGGCAAGAAACTGGAAAGTAGAGAAAGGCGTTTGGCAAGCAGATAGTCAGTGGGAAAATATGGGGTGTTTTGGTTGATTAGTTTTGAAGTCCAATGTGATATCACCTTGAGACTTAATTGTCCGTATTCAGGACAGGAATGTCGAGCCTCTTTTTTACTTTGTACATTGTAGGTCAACTGAAATAAACTTGTTTTCAGTTTTTACTTTCCCATCCTGTTGTATAAAGCTAAATTTAGGAAGTCTTAGTGAGTATATCTACAGAGGCTGGACACACACTATGTAAAATTAATGAGGGACATGAGAATTATTAGTAGTTTTATGTACAATTTCACACACGATGCAGGGGAAAGGAAAAATATTCTGCCTTTCCTTTCTTCTCTTCCTCCTCCTCCTCCTCCTCCTCCTCCTCCTCCTCCTCCTCCTCCTCCTTCTCCTCCTCCTCCTCCTTCTCCTTCTTCTCCTCCTCCTCCTCCTTTTCTTCTCCTCTTCCTCCTCCTTTTCTCCTCCTCCTTCTCTTCCTTCTTGTTTTGTGAATTAGTCCATGTAAGGTAAGATGTATTTGCTAGAGAGTGCTGAAACACTGTTCATATTAATAGTTCTCAAGCAGAGGTGCTGAAACTGTCCTTTTCACTTTTCTTTTTCAGTACAATTTCATTAGTAATTTATTACATAAAATTGTATGTATAGTATTCAAAGAACTGTCTTAGAAAATTAAAAATTATAGTACAGCCCTTAAAATCAAAGCCTAGTTAAAATTGAATGGAATTCTATCAAAAACTAGAAATTAGATCTGCATACATAGTGTCACAAAGTTCCATGAAAATATAAAATATTTTGATGAATGTGACTTTATCTGGGACAAACATGATTGGCTTCAAAACATGACACTAAAGGAATTTCCAATCTACACACGCTCAGAGGCTGCACCCAGTAAGCGCCATTACAATTCCATCCTGAGATCTTGAATCCTCAGGTGTATATGGTGTGATCCACTGTTGTGACAGCAGTATAAAATATCTTTAATGTATAGTTAGATCTGACATCAGGACCTTTTACACAGAGCTTCATCTACATCACAGAGCTGTTCTCTAACCAAGGGCAGGTGTCTCACTGCTGATCCACTGACACTCTACGGCCTCCAGCTTGAGCAGTATTGTAGGAGTCACAAAGCTTACACTTTGTGCCTATGATACAGAACTAGACTGTGAATCGTCCATTACAGTCATTGCAGAGAATGTCAACAGTCACATTCTGGTATTCCGATGGCATGGGAGTCTGTGCCACCTCATTATCTAGTTGTTTCCAGTATCGAGTCGTGACTAAGGCATAATGCATACACAGCGTGCATGTGTAACATGGCTGTTGGCTGCATCTGAATAGAGAAAGTTATTGTTTTACAGTGTGAAGTTTTAAAGGATTCTCTGGAATACACTAGAATCCCCAAGACAGCCATCCTCAACAAGTAATTATACAGATCATACACCATTAGTTAATACTATAAAAATATATTAAATATATAAATTAGATATCTTATACTATACTCTTTCTCATGACTGTGTGGCATCTAGACTAAGAATCACAGTATTTCCATGGCATTTTATAAAATGATCATCTAAATAAAGTCATCAATTTCACTCAGATAATAAAATTAAGATGAGTTTATAGTATTTAACAGGCTGACTGACTTCCTTCACCGCTCAGTATTGAGTTTTTCCTAGAACTCATTTTATACACAATGAAAGGAGTTTTATAAGTATAAGTTTTATAGTTCTGAAGTATCTCTTTGCTCTGACCATCTGTGAGTGATCTCTCACCATTAAATTTAAGAACTTCCTACCCCTTATACATTTATACATATAGTTTGTTTTACTTGAGAACTGAGGATTTAGCTTCTATTGTACAATAGGACCTTGCAGTCTCTTTTTGAATTGAATGCTGAAGAAACTTCAGCTTTAATTAAAATGATACTATCACCATTTAAAGGCTTAAATACCTACAAGGACACAAGTAATAATGGCCCAGTTTTATGTGGCTTAGCAGACTGGCTATCTCAAGAATACTGCTTTTGCGCCTGGTTTGCTTCAAGAAAGAGGAAGGCTGCTTTTCTAAAGATATGAATTCTGGATCTGATTGCTTCTGTGAAGAACATTTAAAGAGGGTTAGGCACCCCTGGCTGACAAAAAAAAAATCACTTTGTGTTAAAAGTTTCAGAGTCAGCTGCAATTTAAGTCTATCAACTTTTCATGTGCAAACTTATACCTGGCTCCTGAGCTATGGATGAACACATATTCCCAAGAGCTACAAAAGGAAAGATCGTATGGAGGATAGTGGCATGACTATCACACAGGTCAACTATGGCAAACTAAAGAGTGCTGAGAAAAATACAGGCAGTCACAGGTATACACGATGCTGCTACTGCTCATCTTTTGATTTTGTAATGTGATCTTTCACTATGCAAACTTAAATATGACAGCACCTCCAAGACTGAGCACATATGTCTTTGTGTGTGTGTGTGGTTATACCTTTTTTTTTTAATTAGATGTTTTTTTAATTTACAATGTCTCCTTTCCCAGGTTCCCTTCCAAAAAAAGAAAAAGAAAAAGAAAAGAAAAGAAAAAGAAAATAAAATTAAAAAAAGCAAAAACTAAATCAATCCTCTGTTACCTCCACTTCCCCAGCACACCAACCCACCCTCTCCTGCTTACTGGCCCTAGCATTCCCCTACACTGGGGCATAGAACCTTCACAGGGAGAGAGGGTTCTCTCCTCCCATTGATGACCGACTTGACCATCTTTGCTATACACATGCTGCTGGAGCCATGAGTCCCCCCATGTGTACTCTTTGGTTGGTGGTTTAGTCCCTGGGAGCTCTGAGGGTACTAGTCAGTTCATATTGTTGTTCATCCTAAGGGGCTGCAAACCCTTCAGCTCCTTGAGTTCTTTCTCTAGCTCCTTCATTGGGGACCCTGTACTCAGTCCAATGGATGGTTGTGAGCCTCTACTTCTGTATTAGTCATGTACTATCAGAGCCTCTCAGGAGACAGCTATATCAGGCTTCTGTCATCCAGCACTTGCTGGCATCCACAATAGTGTCTAGATTTGATGATTGACTATGGGAAGGATTCCCAGGTGGAAAAGTCTCTGAACTGTCCTTCCTTTAGTTTCTGCTCCAGAGTTAGTCTCTACAACTCCTTCCATGGGTATTTTGTTCCTCCTAAGAAGGAACTAAGCATCTTCTCTTTGGGCTTCCTTATTCTTGAGTTTCTTATGGTTTGTGGTTTGTACTTTGTGTATTCTGAACATCTCGACTACATATGTCTTCATACTCCATCAACTCAAACTTGCTTTCTCATGAAGCCAATCTTCTCTCAATGTACATTTAGTTCAATAAATGTGGCTGTATTATTTGCTATTTTATCCACTGCTGTATCTCCCATACCTTAAATATCTTTGTTTTCATATTCAACAGACAGGCTAATTATATTTGAAGTAATCTATCTATTTAATACCCCCATTTGTACAGGAATAAAGGCTAAGAGTGACTCACTAGATATTCCATGTGTGCTGTATTGAATAAGAACTTCTGCTATACACTGCAAAATCAAAAACCACCCCACAATGTTTCTTCATGGCTAATAATTGTTAAAGTTGAAGAAATAAAATACTTTTATAGTATGCTTATTCATCCAGCATGTATTAAGTACTTGTTACAACCATATTTTATTCATTCCATAATAGTGTATATTTTGAGTAAATGCTCACAGTAAGTTTAAAGGTATAATAAAAAGCATATAGGCACAAATACTATAATAATCATTTTTCAAACCCAGATAATCCCTTTCTGCGTTTTCTTTTTTCTTTATTCTTTATTTTCAAGTCTCTTTTTCCTATTCCCCTTTCCCTTGACCCTGGTGTCACACAAATGATATATAAATAAACAAATCATTGGATTTTAATTTTTAATTTTAATATTCTGCATGGAATATGGGTTTATATGCAGACAAAGATGTGTAAAATCTAGGATGCACTTTAGAGACATTTGGTACTTACATATCAAATCAAAAATAGTGTTATTTTCCTTGCTCTTAATACTCATGTCAAGTGGGTTTGCATGTAGATGTTTGCTAGTGGAGTGGAATCACAAACAGTAAACAGAGAATAACTTACCAAAAATGGGTGTTTAGTTCTCCTTGGTTTCTGTTTCTGCTTCTTAGGAGAGTCTGGTGGCTGGATATGGCTTGTAGGGCAATCTTCTGGGTTTCTGATAGGTATGGGGACTAGGGATTCAAAGTAAATTATGTTTTTGCATATTGTGACTTCAGATTAGGAAGTGGAGTGGTCTTTGAGTAGTAGAGAAACTTCACAGAAGGGAGTAAAGCCAAGATGCTATGCAAGATCTAATAGTTAGTCCCCTGTTGACAGGCTGATGAGCGGCCACAGCGGATGGTCTATTACCAAGCTGGAGATGTAGGGCTGAAAGGAGAGGTGAAAATATGCAGTTGGTTTAGCTGCTTCCCTGGCAGGAGTCGCCTATGCATTCCTAAGGAGTACCTTCTGGAGTTGGGGGCTGGAATAATCCAGAGTGTATGTTTCAGTGTGGGGTAATGTTTGGAGAGTAAATATTTGTGATACAAAGTACAGGAGGGCCAGGGAAACTACAAAAGGTGTTGTGCTTCAAAGCTGAGACTGGTGATTTAATTTGGAGGATCAGAGGGAGAAGTGAAGACCTGAAATTAGCCTATCTCCTTCCTGACTGCAATGGCCTGTGTTAAGAAAAACCTCAGCAAAATTGAAATGTAGAAAAAGGACTTAAGCTCACAGATGCTGCTCCTTAAAAATGCTATGACCAATGAACTAGGTATTTCATCTCCATTGTAGAACTTATAACTATATGAAAGTAGAGTCAACCTCCAGTATAAAGACAGAATATCAAATGGAGGAATGGGGGTTGCCATTCCACAGACAAAAAATCTGACAGAGAATAGTTCCTGTCTAAAAGAACTGCAGGAACAAAAATGGAGAAGAGACTTAGGGAAAGGAGGCCCAGTGGCTGGCCCAAATTGGATTTCATCTCGAGGGAATGCTCCAAGGCCTGACACTATTTCTGATGCTATGGTGTGCTTACATATTGGAGCCTAGCATGGCTGTCCTCTGAGAACCCAGACAAGCAAGTAATTGAGACAGAAGCAGATATTTACACTCAACCAATGGAACGGACCTCAGTCGTTGAATTAGGGAAAAGCTGGAAGAACCTGAGGAGGAGAACAAATCCATAGGAAGAGCAGCAGTCTCAACTAACCCAGACTCCTGAGATATCTCAGACACTTAGCCACCAACCAGGCAGAATACACTAGCTGGTCCTAGGTCCCTGACATGTATAGACAGAGGACTGCCTGGTCTGGCCTCAGTGAGAGAAGATGTGCCTAACCCATGAGAAACTTAAGGACCCAGGGAGTGGGAAGCCTTGATGGGGTGGGAGTGGGGATGGATGTGGGAACCTCCTCTTGTAGACAGGGTGGGAAGGAGAAATGTTATGAGGAACTGTGGAAGGGCAGACAGGAAGCGGGTAATGACTATTGTTAAAAACAGAAGTAATAATAATTATAATAAGAAAAAATTTGTGAGGTCTCTCTGAGCTGGTGTCCTGAGCAGACCTTGGGCACAAGCTCTGCAGCCAGTCCCACAACACCCAGAGGAAGCTCCACTCCCAGGCACTCTGAAACTCTCAGGATCAGAGGTGAGGGGGACCCAACATCTGTCCCAACACCAGGAGTATCTGGGACCTGTCGAACCAGGCATACAGGAACTAGGCCAGCAGAGTGGCTCTGGGTTCCTTCCAGTCTCTCTGGGCTGGTGTCCTGATCAGACCTTGGGCACAAGCTCTACAGCCAGTCCCACAACACTCAGAGGAAGCTGCTGCACTCCTA
>JADRCD010120605.1:0-13791 GCA_019843815.1 Montemys delectorum
AATTGTTTTCCAGCCTTTTATTCTGAGGTAGTGTCTGTCTTTGTCACTGAGGTGGGTTTCCTGTATGCAGAAAATGTTGGGTCCTGTTTACATACCCAATCTGATAGTCTATGTCTTTTTATTGGTGAGGTGAGTCCATTGATGTTAATAGATATTAAGGAAAAGTAATTGTTGCTTCCTGTTAGTTTTGTAGTTAGAGCTATCATTCCGTTCATGTCTCTATCTTCTTTTAGTTTTGCTGGAAGATTACATTTTTGCTTTTTCAGGGATGTAGGTCCCCTCCTTGTGTTGGAGTTTTCTATTTAATACCCTTTGAAGGGCTGGATTTGTGGAGACATATTGTGTGAATTTGGTTTTGTCATGGAATACTTTGGTTTCTCCATCTATGGTGATTGGGAGTTTTGCTGGGTTTAGTAGTCTAGGCTGGCATTTGTGTTCTCTTCGGGTCTATATGACATCTGCCCAGGATCTTCTAGCTTTCATAGTCTCTGGTGAGAAGTCTGATGTAATTCTGATAGGTCTGCTTTTATATGTTACTTGACCTTTTTCCATTATTGCTTTTAGTATTCTTTGTTTTGTGCATTTGGTGCTTTGACTATTATGTGGTGGGAGGAATTTCTTTTCTGGTCCAGTCTATTTGGATTTCTATAGGCTTCTTGTATGTTCATGAGCATCTATTTCTTTAGTTTAGGGAAGTTTTCTTCTATAATTTTGCTGAAGATATTTACTGGCTCTTTAAGTTGGAGGTCTTCACTCTCTTCTATACCTATTATCCTTAGGTTTGGTCTTTTCATTGTGTCCTGATTTCCTGGCTGTTTTGAGTTAGGGTCTTTTTGCATTTTGTATTTTCTTTGACTGTTCTGTGAATGTTGTCTATGTTATCTTCTGCCCCTGAGATTCTCTCTTCTATCTCTTGTATTCTGTTGGTGATGCTTGCATCTATGTTTCCTGACTTCTTTCCTAAGATTTCTAACTCCAGGGTTGTCTCTTTTTATGATTTCTTTATTGTTTCCTCTTCCATTTTTAGGTCCTGAATGGTTTTACTCAATTCCTTCACCTGTTTGTTTGTGTTTTCCTGCAATTCCTTAAGGGATTTTTGAGTTTGCTCTTTAAGTGCTTCTACTTGTTTACTTGTGATCTCCTGTAATTCTTTATGGGATTTTTTTGTGTCCTCTTTAAGGGCTTGTACCTCTTTACCTGTGTTCTCCTGTATTTCTTTAAGGGATTTGTTCATGTCCTTCTTAAATTCCTCTATCATCATTGTGAGATATGATTTTAGATCCAAATCTTGCTTTTCTGGTGTTTTGGGATATCCAGGGCTTGCTGTGGTGGGAGTACTAGCTTCTGATGAAGCCAAGCAGTCTTGGTTTTTGTTGGTAGGATTCTTGAGTTTGCCTTTCGCCATCTCTTGATCTTTGGTGTTAGATGTTCTTGGTGTCTCTTACTAGAGCTTGTCCTGTCCCTGCCGCTCTGTAACTCCCCTTTGACTCCTGAGGCCTGTGCCTGCTGGTTGGTCCTGCCTGAGTCTCTGGTTGAAGGCAGCCCTGGAGGCAAGCCCTCCACTAGCAGGGAAAGGGCAGAGATGGTCGATGATTCAGCTCTGTCACTCGGAATCTGAGAGGATCCTGTCCCTCAGACTCCTCTGCAATTCCTGATGCCTGTGCCTCCTGGCTGCCATGACTACATTTTAAAAAGAGTATTCTCTTAAATATTTTTCAATTTTAAAAAGGAAAAACATGGGTAGAGATACAAAGAATTATATTTGGATACATTATATTTTTATTAACTTTTTTTTAACTTTCCTTATGCATTCTATTTTACATTTATTTCTAGAATCTTGGTAATATCTTTTTGAGACCCAGATGATTTTCTTTAAATCCTCAGAGTTCAGGTGTTCTTTTTGTGGCTTTTTCTAATAGCACCCCAGTTGGACAAAGGGCCCTGAAATTAGACATAATTGAGGTAGATATGGGTATCTTGGCACCTGAGGGTAAGGAACTCCCGCTGCATCTGGTAGCAGTTGGGAGTCCCAGCTTTCATGTGGACTCTACACATAAGCAGCTTTTAGGATTACTTTATTACATTGCATTTACATCTTCTTCATCCCCCAAAGACAAAGTCTGGAGCTGTTGCCCAAAGGATTGGAAGCTGTTTGGTTCCCACTGCTACTTGGTTTCCAGACATATTTCATAGCAAATTGGAACAAGAATGAGGAGAATTGTTCCCACATGGGTGCTCATCTGCTGGTGATCCATAACCAGGAAGATCAGGTGCATGCTGGGAGAGACTGGGGCCTGGGCCCAACATGCTGTCTACCTGTTTCTGCTAAGAGGGAATTTTGTTGTCTTGAATATTGGTGCTACAGCACAAGGCTTTCCACCAGAGAGGCAGGAATGGTGGCTTCAGCCTTTGCCTTCTACATCTTGGTCCTGAATCAGTGGAAGTAAATCCCAAGGGACCATGGCCTCAGAAATGCAACACATGAGGAAGGATGGAAGGATGAAACATCTCTGCTTGAAAGACCAGTTTGTGATTTCTGCACTCTAATGCTTCCTGTAGTATCAACCGCCTTACAGAGAATGATGCTGACAAACAGGACCAAATTAGAAAGGTCATGACCATCCACCAGAAATGTATTATCTGAAGCTATGAATGAAGAATGATTAGATAGATGTATCCAAATCTCTCATACACAACTATCAAGAATGGTGTTAGTGAAGAAAGGAGTGGAGTGAGTCTGAGATGAGAATTCGTTGTGATCATGGAAAGAGATTGTTTCTAGAATTGTGAAAATATGAGTCATGACTTTGACAAACAGTGATAATTTGACTTCTTGCTTTCCAATTCATTTAACTTTGATCTCTGATTTTAGTGGGATTGCTTCAAGTTTCTCTCCATTAAGTTTGATGTTGGCTACTGGTTTGCTGTATATTCTTTTACTATATTTCAGTATGGGCCTTGAATTCCTGGTCTTTCTAAGACTTTTATCATGAAGGGATGTTGGATTTTGTCAAATGCTTTCTCAGCATCCAGTGGGATGATCATATGGTTTTTTCCTTTGAGTTTGTTTATATAGTGATTTATGTATTGATGGATTTCTGTATATTGAATCATCCCTGCATCCATGGGATGAAGCCTACTTGATCATGGTGGATGATTGTTTTGATGTGTTCTTGGATTCAGTTTGCAAGAATTTTATTGAGTATTTTTGCATCAATATTCATAAGGGAAATTGGTCTGATGTTTTCTTTCTTTGTTAGGTCTTTGTTAGGTTTTCTCTTTCTTTGTTAGGTCTTAGTTATAAGAGTAATTGTGGCTTCAGAGAATGAATTGGGTAGAGTGCCTTCAATTTCTATTTTGTGGAATAGTTTGAGGAGTATTGGTATTAGGTCTTCTTTGAAGGTTTGATGAAACTCTGCATTAAACCCATCTGGTCCTGGGTTTTTTTGGTTGGGAGAATATTAATGATTCTTTCTATTTCATTAGCAGATATGGAACAGTTTAGATCACTGATCTGATCTTGATTTAACTTTGGTACCTGGTATCTGTCTAGAAAATTATCCATTTCATCCAGGTTTTCCAGTTTTGTTGAGTATAGGCTTTTATAGTAGGAACTCATGATATTTTGGATTTCCTCAGTGTCTGTTGTTAGGTCTTCCTTTTTATTTCTGATCTTGTTTATTAGGATACTGTCTCTGTGCCCTCTAGTTTGTCTAACTAAGGGTTTATCTATTTGTTGATTTTCTCAGAGAACCAGCTCCTGGTTGGGTTGATTCTTTGTCTAGTTATTTTTGTTTCTATTTGGTTGATTTCAGTCTTGAGTTTGATTATTTCCTGCCTTTGA
This sequence comes from Montemys delectorum, assembly GCA_019843815.1. NCBI lineage: Eukaryota > Metazoa > Chordata > Mammalia > Rodentia > Muridae > Montemys > Montemys delectorum. Next base: position 3,845 of record JADRCD010120605.1, read on the forward strand.
CTCCTCTTGGGTGAATTTCCTTCTTTTTGTTCTAGAGCTTTCAGCTGTGCTGTCAAATTGCTGGTGTATGCTCTCTACAGTTTCTTTTTGGAGGCACTTAAATCTATTAGTTTTCCTCTTAGAACTGCTTTCATTGTGTCCTATAAATTTGAGTATGTTGTGGCTTCATTTTCATTAAACTCTAGAAACTCTTTAATTTCTTCCTTTATTTCTCCCTTGACAAGATAACCATTGGAAGAGAAACTTCTCCCCACCCCCACCGTATGGATGAGACACTCCAGAATTCACCTAAACAATGACTGTCCAATACCAAATTTTTACACTGACATCCAGGGACCACCCAAGGACTGAAAACTGATGAATGCTGACTTATTAAAAGTTGATGTTAGCTAGCCTAATCAATATGATAGTTTCTTATTTTTCAGCTGAGTCACCTAACCAGATGATTCTTAGACATGCCCCATTGCCCAATCTTTGACTAGCTTTTCAGCCTTCCTCCACCCCAAGAGAACCTTGAATGTACTAATAACTACAAAAGTCAATTATTATAAATATAACATCCATTATGCCCCCTTACATGCTGAGATGCTAAGTCAAAAAGGAATGATTATTAGGTCTCAATTGATGCTTTAGCTAATGATTAAGACTTTGGGGGGGGGGGAATGTGATAGATCAATGATTCGATTCAATTACAAATCAGAGGTTGGAATGAGAGGACACAGCCAGAGGCAGGCTGACTCTATAACAGACTGGCAGTTTTTTAGACTAGGCCCAATTTTCTGTTACTCAGAACTGCACAAGTCTAAAACAAGTCAGTTCCAGGAAAAAATCATCAACCTTCATGGGCAGCCATCAGGAAGCTGCCCTACCACCTAGCCTGAACCAATCTCACAAGCAGCCAACCAGGAGCTGTAGAAGCTGCTCCACCACCTAGCTTGAGCCAAATCAGCAAAAGTCCCCAAAATTTTCAAGTATCTTAACCAGTCACAAAGGTATCCATATCCCTGGAGAGAGGGCCAACCAATAAAGTGAAAGAAAGGTAAAAATCAGGCACTTCTACCCTAATGGGCTTTAAATATCCCCTGCAGAGTCTACGCATGTATCTTCCATCCTGAAGCATGCTAGACCCCTACATGTAGGTTCTCTGCAAACTAAATGCTCTTTGCTCTTACATGCTATTTGATTCTGGAGTATCATTCTTCACAAATCATGGACCCTTACAGTAGTATTTCAACCAGTTTTTTTCCTGTGTACTATTTTTCTTCAAACCACCAATGTCTAGCTCCTTATATAAAAGAATATGTTTTTCAAAATCAAAAGGAATGTAAGCAGAATTGAAAGCCAAGGACACTAACTTTGGCTAATGACCATGAAGAAACCACTATCTTTCAATCAACATGTGTATGCCACTGGAAAAAAAACTAATTTACACCACCTTTTGGTAGAGAATTTAACAGTATAGATTGAACAATACTTTACTGGTATTTTAAGAAATGTTTTGACATATAAACTCACAGTCAAATATGTAAAGATTTTGTGCTTTTTTTCCTTTCTTGTCTCTTTTTCTTTTTTCTTCTTTTTTCTTTTATTTCTTTCATTTCCTATCTTTTCTTCTCTCTTTTCTTTTCTTTTTCTTTTGAAAGAAGGCCTCAAAATGAAATTCTGTCTGGCTAGGAATGTGTTATGTAGGCCAGTCTGGCTGGTAATGCTCCTGTTTCTATCTCCTGAGTACTAGAATTGCAGGTGTGTATTCCAGTGACTTGCTGTAATTATTTTCCTAATTAAAGATGGGTTCCATGCAAGTGTCCTTTATAGTAAATAAGGCTTTCAATTACACTGCATTCATCTTAAATATTCAAAGAATTACCTCTACCTGTATGTGAAGAATTTACTGTTTTTTCTGTAAAAGTATAGAAAACTCAAATAACATAAATATATATAATTAATGTACATTGAAAATTAAGTGCAAAATTATTTTTCTATCATTAAACTTCTAATTAGAATTCAATTAACTGTTTTATGGAATTTTCCCAAAGAAGTACTTTTTAATCATAAGAAGAAAATATTCACCTCTAAAATGTATTGCCTGAAGCATTATTTCTAAATCGAAGATACATCATTTGGTAAAATCAAAATCAAAGAAACAAAAGAAAATACCACTGTTCCAAACATACGTGTCAGTAAATGTAAGCAAGTTTTACTTTCTAGACCTTCCACAATAAAAACTAAGAGCTCCCAGAAATAAGAGCTTCAGGGATCATTGCAGAACTTGTAGGTAAAAAGGTTGTAAGAGCCAGAGAGGGGACATCTGTATTATACTGTATTATACTGCTGTGAAGTAGTATTTATCACATATGACAGAGTACATGAGCACATAAACTCATAGAAGAGTGCCCTAGACTAACAACAGCACAGGCCAGACAATATTCCAGGGTTGATGGGGGACAAGCTCATAATGATCCAGTCCTAGCAAAGAGTTATTGGCAGTTGATGCCTGCTGGAGCGAGAGTCAGTTTTCTTTAAATATGTGGTCCTGACTGGCTGCCCATGTTATGGTAGATGGTTCGATATCCATATGGACACATAGCATTAAGTGACAATAGTGGGGTAAAAATAAGAGCACTTAAAGTTGGAGTAACAATTGCTGGAGGGGAGAGAGAGAAAGAAATATAGGGCAAAGAAATTGGTGGTAGATTTGATCAAAACATATGCATGTGTCAAATTCTCAAGCAATAGAGATATTTTTAGTGAAGAAAATGTACAAAATATAAGAATAAACCTAAAGATTCAAAGTGTATTTTCTCTTCCTTTCATATGTAATCAAATATAATTTTCATTTGTCTGATTCCCCTCATTTCATTTCTATTTTTCTGACTCTTTCATATTGTTCAAGTCCACTCACTTTCTGAATGTTTCATGGATTCAAATATATATGTATTTTTCTCTCATGAAAGAATATTTAACTAATACATCTATTGTTTTTCAATATTATGATTCAGTGAATATAACCAGGAACATTTCCTTCAGAATTCAACAATGGTTATACTCAAGAAATACATCCCTAATGTCCATCTGCGGTCTCAGCAGAGAAATGTAATATACCAATCTGCCTCTCTTACAGATATTGATCAATGCATCAGGTGTCCTGAAAATCAGTATCCAAATAAGCAGAAGAATTACTGTCTCCTTAAAATTATGACATTTTTGTCCCATGAAGATACTTTAGGAGCTGTTTTTGTGTCTGTGGCCATTAGTTTATCTGTATTTTCAGCTATGATTTTAGGATTATTTATCTGCTATCGAGACACACCCATTGTTAGAGCAAATAACAGAAACCTCAGTTATCTCCTCCTCGTTTCTCTAATGCTCTGTTTCTTTTCCTCATTAATATTCATTGGCCCACCTAGAACAGTCACTTGTGTCTTGAGACAAATGATTTTTGGGGTTGTATTTTCGGTTGCCATTTCTGCTATCTTGGCAAAGACCTTCATTGTGGTTGTGGCCTTCAAAGCCATCAGACCAGGAAGCATCTTACAAATGTGGATGGTGACCCAACTCTCAAATGCTATAGTCTGCTGTGGTTCCATCATTCAAGTGTGCATCTGTGCAGTCTGGCTGGGAACCCATCCCCCTTTCCCTGATGTGGACATGCAGTCAGAGTTTGGGCAAATCATCCTGTGGTGTAATGAGGGGTCCACCCTTGCCTTCTATTGTGTTCTGGGGTACTTAGGATTTCTGGCCAGTCTGAGCTTGCTTATTGCTTTTCTGGCTAGAAGGCTACCTGACAGCTTCAATGAGGCAAAGACAATCACATTCAGCATGCTGGTTTTCTGCACCGTGTGGATTTCTTTCATACCCACTTACCTGAGCTCCAAAGGCAAAACCATGGTGGCTGTGGAAATTCTCTCAATTCTGGCCTCCAGTGCTGGCTTACTGCTCTGTATATTTCTTCCCAAATGCTATGTGATCCTGCTGAGGTCAGGTGGCCATTCTAGAAAGAAGTTCTTTAAATGACTTCCTCCTTAAGGCAAAGGAATTGATTGTGATTTATATAACATGAATTATGTAGAAATAAAGATTCAATAGCCAGGGCTATACAGATAAACTCTGTCTTGAAAAGCCAAAATAAAATAAAATAAAATAAAATAAAGATTCAAAACAGTGGTGTGAATCATTGTATTTCTCTTGACAATGGCAACTACTATTTAATCAAATGTCCCTGCTGTCATTGGTGATGACCATTCCCAGTGAACAAAGCTATCACTGGTTAGATAGTTGCCAATTAGAGGTGATTTCTGGTGTGTATACTAGATGTTTCTTTAAATCACACTTCCCTCATTTTTCAACATAATGTAAGAGAACTGGAAATGATTAAGAGTTAGAAAGAAAGAAAATCATTTGTGTGGAAATAAAAGTAATAGATGTTTAAAAATGTGCTTCCTTTCTGTTAGTCATATGCAGTTATAGACAATACAAAATAATTTCAAGGCAACCATGAGTTCTGCTCCTTAAAGCTAATTGTCTCTGCTTGTCCTCTTTAAAGAGCCTCACAAACAAGACAATATGTGATTTAAATTTCTGAGTCTCTCAAAGGTTTTGTGCTCTTTTCTATGCTCAGGTGTAAGAACATGGATGAGAGTTAGGTAGACTCTCAGGGGGAAACATAGACTTGTTTAGCCTGAGGATATCCAACACGTTAGTGTGTAGAGGGTCCTTTATGGAAAGCTTGCTGTTCTCTAGCAGATTTGGGAGTTTCACACTGTCTTCTACAGGTTCACCTAGTGAAAGCTGATATCATTTATATCCATTGGATTCTATTCTCAAGCAAAGAATGTGTCTGGAATTAGATGTGGATAAAGAGATGAGGTTTAAGGTCAGAGATTCAACAGAACATGGAGAATTGTGGAATCATGCATCCTAGAGCATGTGGCTTTTCAGATATTTGTTTTTATCTAGTTAATAAATAGCTTTAAAAATGATTGTCAGATAATGTCAAGGGTAAATTTAAGCTGTAGCTTGCAACAATGGGATAAGTCCCTGCTCAGCCATGGTCAAAACATGCTCTGAGAGGACTACCTGACCAAAGGAGTTTTGTTTATGTTCTAGAACAAAATTTACTTGTGTCATACATAGTTTTAAACTAAAGATAATGTTTGCACACTGAAATATGATACCACTGTAAACCAAGAAAAATTTAAGTTATTCTTAGGCTATTTGAGTCTCAATTATTGCTTAACTTTCATTTATTTAAACTTATATAATATTGAACTGAGTTGCTTCTATTTGGCCATAAAAACTGTTGAGAAATTTCCATTGGAATCTGCCATTATATGGGCAAAATGGTTTGTTCAAAATGTATTACTTGGTGGGGATAGAAATACTTGTGTTAAAGTATCTGAAACTGTACACTCGTGGGGTCATACCACTTGAAAGAGGAAGACACTTCACTCTGAAATGCTGCTAGGCAGTTTGACACCATGAGTGGAAAGAATCCCATTTTCTAGAGTCAGTTTCTCTCTTGAAGCTGTGTACCATCATGTTGCAAGCCAAGTACAGCACTGAGAGACAGATGGAATGCTTCAGGGTCAGTTCCAGGTGGAGCCAACTCACATTCTGTTTGGAGCTTATCTAAAAGATTAAATAATTGTTCGTCAAATATATGTTGCTAAATAATATTCAGACATTCAAGCATTTTGTAGATGAACAAGCTTTGGAAATCACTATGTAACTAATGGAGACTATCAATTATTCAGTAATCTCTCAAAACCAATACAAACCTATTACTTTATTATGATTTGTAAATACATGGAGGAGTAATGTCATGAACTCTTATAAACTCTTTAAAAACTTTTCATTACATAAATAATCTATTTGTGCATCTTTGCTTAAGAAATAGTACAATAGTTAAAGCCACCTGTTTCCATTCTTCAAGCATGTTCACTTCAATGCAATTCTCCAGAGGGCAGCCTCATTGTGAGCCTCCTGTTAATTCTTTGCTCTGTCAAAAATATCAATTTCCATTCTTAAATTATACATTGTTAAAATTGTCAGTTTTCAGTTGTATATAAATATGGAATACTTTATTTTTCTCTGATTTAATGCCTTTCCTAAGCCTATTTTAGGAGTTTACACAAGTAGTGGTATATCATTTAGCTATACTCAGTCTTTTCCATCAATGAATATTAAATCTCTTTATGTAAAATTATGTTACTTTTCATGACATAAATTGAGACTTTTATCACTTTATATTGCAAGTGAAGTTTCTTCTATTTCTATATTAGTCTACTGGTATATGTACATATAGATTATCTAGAATTTCAATTTATAGGGATTATTTTAGCAAAAAATATTTATTCTTTGGGACCTATTAAATTATTTTCTAAATTATATTTGATAATTGGGGCCTCAACCACAATATCTATGTAAAGATGCAATCTGTTCAAATTACTTAGTCTTTGTCATACTTATATTTTATCACATTGAAATTGTGAAATGGTATCTCCTTTTATTTTAACTTACATTGACATGGTGAATAGTCAGATTGTAGTTTATCCTTTTGGGAAATCCTATGGTTCACCAATGATAAAAAATAATTTAGTTTTTTTTATCTCATCTAGGATTTTGTAATCAATATCTAAGTTAATGTTTCCTGTTCCTTGGCTGTTCTATGGCTTCAGCCTTGAACATTTTGTTTTCTTTGGTCTCTATCAGCTACATCACAGATTGTAACAATTAATAGTATTCAAAGCTTAATGTCTCTTATATTTTTATTTATGCTTTATTTGAAAGAGAGAGTATAGGATTGTCTCTATGTATAACTTAGCATCCAAGTCCATTAATAAACTTCTATATTGATTCCTAGTAAAAGCATTTGGAAAATTATGACCTGGTGTTTCCAGAAATCAGTTACTAACTTCAAGGTAATTGTTTTGAATTTCAGTTGGAGGTCAAGAACAGGGCACTTATGGTTTATATTTCCATTTCTCCTTAGCCCTGGATTAGAGACAAGGCCACTGTATCTTTTCTCTTTATAAAACATCTTCATATAAGTACTTACTTCATATTGAACGCATTTCACCTTCCCCTCCCATCAGTCCTCTAATTCTCCAGGCCAGATTTGACACTACTTTCACCATGTAGGTCCTACAATTACAAAGTATAATTGCTTCCTCCTGCAGCAGATGGGAACAAACACAGACCCACAACAATATCTTACACAGAATGAGAGATCTTGGAGCTATCAGCCATACATGAAATGTCTTCATCAAATCCCTCCCCTCAGAGTTTAGGAAACACTTCAGAAGAGGAGGCAGAAAAGATGTAAGAGCCAGAAGGGCTAGAAAACAGCAAGGAAGCACAGCCCTCTACATTAAAGGAGCAAAGCTCTTATGATCTCACAGAGTAGGACTCAGCAGGCACATGGGTTAAAACTACATCCTCTGTGTATATATCATAGTTTCTAGTTTAATGTCTTTATGGCTTTCATGAGTATGCAAACTTGATCTTTGATTCTTTTGCCCTCTCTTGGGCTCTTTTCTTCTGTTGGTTTGTCTTATCCAACTTTGAGTTTTTATTTTACCTTATTATATTTTACTAGAAATATTAAAGGAAAAATATAATTATGCATGAGTGAAAATTACAAATGAAAATATAAAAGCCAAGAATAATCAAAGAGATAAACAAACATTATACAACCATTGAGTATTATGTTCATCGTAGGAATGTTTCAAATTCCCCACCACATTTTAGTATCTTATGGAACAAGCAGTTCTGATGGGAAGGTTTAGTTTGTGGCTTGTAGTGTCCCAGAGAATGTAAACAAATGGATTGTAGTGAGTTGCTGTTCAATCACTAGCAGGTGTCAGTCCTTCCTCTGGTTTGCCCAGCTCTCTCATGGAATCTTTCTTTTTGAAAATTTCTAGCCATTCTTGTTCTGAAAGTGCTGGAAGTCTTCAGTTGGTCACATTACCAGGTTTCTTTTTTTTCTTCTCCTTTTATTGGATATTTTCTTTATTGACACTTCTAATGTTATCCCCTTTCCAGATTTCCCCTCCTGAAAACCCCTATCCCATCCCCCTTTGTCCTGCATCTATGTGGTACTCCCCCAATCACATCCCTACCCCCACCTTCCCACCCTGATTTTCCCCTACATTGGGGCATTGAACTCCTCAAGCCCAAGGGCCTCTCCTCTAATTGATGTCCATCAAGGCAGTCTTCTGCTACATATGCAGCTGGAGCCATGGGTCCTTCCATGTGTATTCTTTGGTTGGTGGTCCAGTCCCCAGGAGCTCCAGGGGGAAGGTCTCGACTGTTGATACTGTTGTTCCTCACATGGGGCTAATCCCCCTCAGCTCCTTCAGTCCCTTCTCCAACTCCTCCATCTGGGAACCGACACTCATTCCAATGGTTGGCTGCAAGCATCCACTTCTGTATTTATCAGGCTCTGTCAGAACCTCTATGAGAAAACCATATCAGGCTCTTGTCAGTAAGCACTTCCCAGCATCTCAAATAGTGTATAGGTTTGGCAACTGTGTGTGGGATAGATCCCCAGGTGGAGCAGTCTTTGGATGGCCTTACCTTCAGTTTCTGCTCCACACTTTGTCTCCATATTTCTTCCTGTGAGTATTTTGTTCCTTCTTCTAAGAACACTAAAGGATCCACAAAAGTCTTTTTTCCTCTTTCTTGGTCTGTGAATTGTACCTTGGGTATCATGAACTTTTGGGCTAATATCCACTTATCAGTGAGTACATAACGTATGTGTTCTTTTGTGACTGAGTTACCTCACTCAGGATGATATTTCCAAGTCCCATTCATTGGCCTGTGAATTTCATGAAATCGTTGTTTTTAATAGCTGAATACTATTCCATTGCGTAAATGTATCACATTTTTTTGTATCCATTCCTCTGTTGAGGGACATCTGGGTTGTTTCAAGATTCTAGCTATTATAAATATGGCTGCTATGAACATAGTGGAGCATGTGTCCTTATTAGATGTTGGAGTAACTTATGGGTATATGCCCAGGAGTGGTATAGTTGTGTCCTTAGGTAGTACTATGTCCAATTTTCTGAGGAACCACCAGAATGATTTTCACAGTGATTGTACAAGCTTGCAATTGCACTAGCAATGGAGGAGTGTTTCTCTTTCTCTACATCCTTGCCAGCATCTGCTATTACCTGAGGGTTTTTTTTTTGTATGTATTTATTTTTTATTAAATATTTGCTTTATTTACATTGCAAATTTTATCCACTCCAAAAAAAACCCTATCCCATCCCTCCTCTCCCTTTTCACTAACCTACCCACTCCTACTTCCCTGTCCTGGCATTCCCCTACAGTGGGGCATCAAGACTTCACTAGACCAAGGGCCTCTCTTCTCATTTATGTCATACAGGTCCATCCTCTGCTTTATATCTGGCTGGAGCCAAGGGTCCCTCCATGTATCATCTTTGATTGGTGGTTTAGACCCTGGGAGCTTTGGGGTACTAGTTGGTTCATATTGTTGTTCCTCCTATGGGGCTGCAAACCCCTTCAGCTTCTTGGGTTCTTTCTCTAGATCCTCCATCGGGGACTTTGTGCTCTGTCCAATGGATGGCTTTGAGCACTCACTTATGTATTAGTCAGACCCTGGTAGAGTCTCTCAGGGGATAGCAATATCTGGCTCCTGTCAGTAAGCACTTTTTGGCATCAGTCTTAGTCAGGGTTTCTATTCCTGCACAAACATGACCAAGAAGCAAGTTGGGGAGGAAAGGGTTTATTTAGCTTACTTCCACATGGCTGTTTATCACAAGGAAGTCAGGACTGGAACTCAAGCAGGTCAGGAAGCAGGAGCTGATGCAGAGGCCATGGAGTGATGTTCCTTACTGGCTTGCTTCCTCCTGGCTTGCTCAGCCTGCTCTCTTATAGAACCCAAGACTTCCAGCCCAGAGTTGGCACCACCCACAAGGGGCCTA
>JADRCD010120605.1:14901-36060 GCA_019843815.1 Montemys delectorum
TGCGGCTGCACCTTCACCAATGGCCTTCCATGGCCTCTCACTGTGCTGAGCCTCAGCTGCTCTTCATGACCCCTTCATGCTGTCAAAACCAGTACCACCTGGGTGACTCTTACACATTACCAAGTCCTGCTGCAGCACAAGGTACAACCTTGGCTATCTCTGGAACACAACCTCTTTGTGCTCTCAGAAAACACTTCCCAGAAGATGTCACTTCAATGATGCTGGTATCTTCTTAATCACCGCTAATTTCTTAGCTCTAGCTAACCAGCATTAATATTTCCAGTAATGCAAAGTTTTCACTTTAGTAGTTCTGGTATCTTGTTAATCACAGCTGATATTTCAGCACCAGCTAACCAGAACCACAGAATCTTCACAATCAAAACAACATGTCCCTGATAAGAGTCTTTAATATTCCATCTGGAATTTCACAAGCCAGGTCTCCATCTTTTGCGCTGTTCTCAACATGATCTTCCAAGCTCCCACAAACATTCCACAGAGTTCTTAACAAACAGTGGCTCTTCTAGCTCAAAGTGTCAAAGTCCTTCCACAGTCCTCCCCAAAACATGGTCAGGTTGTCACAGGAATACCCCACTATGCTGGTACCAATTTGTCTTAGTCAGGGTTTCTATTTCTGCACAAACATCATGACCAAGAAGCAAGTTGGGGAGGAAAGGGTTTATTCAGCTTACTTCCACATAGCTGTTTATCACAAGGAAGTCAGGACTGTAACTCAAACAGGTCTGGAAGCAGGAGCTGATGCAGAGGCCATGGAATGATGTTCCTTACTGGCTTGCTTCCTCCTGGCTTGCTCAGCCTGCTCTCTTATAGAACCCAAGACTTCCAGCCCAGAGATTGCACCACCCAAAAGGGGCCTATCCCCCTTGATCACTAATTGAAAAAATGCCCCACAGCTGGATCTCATGGAGGCACTTCCCTAACTGAAGCTCCCTTCTCTGTGATAATTCCAGCCTGCGTCAAGTTGACACACAAAACTAGCCAGTACAGCATCCACAATAGTGTCTGGTTTTGGTAACCGTATATAGATGAATCCCTAGTTGTGACAGTCACAGGATGGCCTTTCCTTCAGTTTCTGCCCCAAACATTTTCTCAGTATTTCTGACCTTTTATTTGATTTATTTGATTTATTTATTTATTTTATTTTTATTTGATCCCCCTTCTGAGAAGGACCGAAGTATTCACACTTTTGTCTTCCTTCTAGAGTTTGTTGTGATCTGTGAATTGTATCTTGCATATTCTGACATTCTGGGCTAAGATCCACTATCAGTGAATACATACCATGTGTGTTGTTTTATAATTGGGTTATGTCACTCAGGATGATATTTTTTAGTTCTAACTGTTTGACAAAGAACTTCATGAATTCATCATTTTTAAAAGGTGAGTAATACTCCATTGTGTAAATGTACCACATTTTCTGTATCCATTCCTCTGTTGAGGGACATCTGGGTTCTTTCCAGCTTCTGACTATTATAAATAAGGCTGCTATAAACATAGTGGAACAGTTGTCCTTATTACGTGTTGGAGCATCTCCTGGGTATATGCTCAGGAATAATATAGCTGGGTCCTCACAACATTCTACTCAATGATAACTTGGTCAAGGAAGAAATAAAGAAATTAAAGACTTTAAGAGTTTAATGAAAGTGAAACCATAACATATCCAAACTTACGGAATACAATGAAAGCAGTGCTAAAAGGAAAATTATAGCTCTGAGTGCTTCAAAAAAAGACACTGGAGAGAGCATACATTAGCAGTTTGACAGCACAACTGAAAGCTCTAGAACAAGAAGAAGCAAATAGATCCAAGAGGAATAGAAGGCAGGAAATAATCGAACTCAGGGCTGAAATCAACCAAGTAGAAACAAAACAAACTACACAAAGAATCAACCAAACTTGGCACTGGTTCTTTGGGAAAATCAGCAAAATAGATAAACCCTTAGCCAAATTAACCAGAGGCCACAGAGACAGTATCCAAATCAACAAAATCAGAAATGAAAAGGGAGACATAACAATGGGACCTGAGGAAATCCAAAAAATCATCACATCCTACTATAAAAGCCTATACTGAACAAAACTGTCAAATCTTAATGAAATGGACAATTTTCTAGGGATATACCAAGTATCAAAGTTAAATCAGGATCAGATAAATGATCTAAATAGTCCCATAACCCCAAAAGAAATAGAAGCAGTTATTAATAGTCTCCCAACCAAAAGAAAACAAAAAACAAAAAAACAAAAAACAAAAAAACAAGACCAGATTGGTTTAGTGCAGAATTGTATAAGACCTTCAAAGAAGACATAATACCAATACTCTTCAAACTATTCTACAAAATAGAAAAGGAAGGAACACTACCTAATTCATTCCTTGAAGTCACAATTACTCTGATACCTAATTCACACAAAGACCCAACAAAGAAACAGAACTTCAGACCAATTTCCCTTATGAAAATATGCAAAAATACTCAATAAAATTCTCACAAATTGAATCCAAGAACACATCAAAATGATCATCCATCATGATCAAGTAGGCTTCATCCTAGGGATGCAGGGAGGGTTCAATATATGGAAACCCATCAATGTAATCTACTATATAAACAAACTCAAAGAAAAAAATATGATCATTTTATTAGATACTGAAAAAGTATTTGAAAATATCTAACACTCCTTCACAATAAAAGTCTTGGAAAAATCAGGAATTCAAGGCCTATCCCTAAACATAGTAAAAGCAGTATACGGCAAATCAGTAGTCAACATCAAACTGGATAGTCACCTGAGATTTTGATCTTAGCCATTCTGACTAGTATGAAGTGGAGTCTCAGGTTTGTTTTGATTTGCATTTCCCCGATGACTAAGGAGGTTGAACTTATCTTTGTATTCTTCTCACCCATTCGAGTTTCCCCATTTTTGAATTCTCTGTTTAACTCTGTTCCCCATTTTTTAGTAGGGTTATTTGGTTCTCTGGAATCTAACTTCTTGAATTCTTTGTATATGTTGGATATTAGCCCTCTGTCAGATATAGGATTGTAAAGATCTTTTCCCAGTTTGTTGGTTGCCGTTTTGTCCTATTGACATATCTTCTTCCTCTTTCTTCTTCTTCTTCTCCTCCTCCTCCTCCTCCTCCTCCTCCTCCTCCTCCTCCTCCTCCTCCTCCTCCTCCTCCTCCTCCTCCTCTTCCTCCTCCTCTTCCTCCTCCTCCTCTTTCTCTTCCTCCTCCTCCTCTAGGCCATCAACAGCCCAGCTGGCAACAGGCTCCCAAGGCAACTCTTATGAAGGAAAACATTTAATTGGAGCTGGCTTACAGTTTCAGAGGTTCAGTTCATTATGATAATGGCAGGAAGCATGGCAAGACATGGTACTGGAGGGGCTGATCTACATGGTGATCCAAAGGCAACTGGGAGGACATTGTCTCTCTTCAGGCAGCATAGAGGATTGTACTGCACTGGGTAGAGCTTGATCTGATCTCAAAGCCCACCCCTGTTGGATCTACCTGGTCCTGGGCCTTTTTTGATTGGGAGACTATTAATGACTGTTTCTATTTCTTTAGGGGTTAAGGGACAGTTTAGATGGATTATCTGATCTTGTTTTAACTTGGGCACCTTTTATGCGTCTAGAAAATCATTCATTTCATCCAGATTTTCCAATTTAGTTGAGTATAAACATTTGTAGTAGGATATGATGATTTCTTAAGTTCCATAGTTTCCACTGTTACTTCTCCCCTTTTATTTCTGATTTTATTAATTTGGATACTGCCTCTGTGCCCTCTGGTTAGTGGCTAAGGTTTTATCTATCTTGGTGATTTTCTCAAAGAACCAGCTTCTGGATTGGTTGATTCTTTGTGTAGTTCCTTTTGTTTCTATTTGGTTGATTTCAGTCCTGAATTTGGTTATTTCCTGCCATCTACTCTTGGGTGTATTTGCTTCTTTTTGCTCTAGAGTTTTAGATGTGCTGTCAAGGTGCAAGTGTAAGCTTTCTCCAGTTTCTTTTTGGAAGCACTTAGAACTATGAGTTGCCCTCTTAGCACTGATTTCATTGTGTCCCATAAGTTTTGGTATGATGTGTTTTCATTTTTATTAAATTCTAAAAAAGTCTTTAATTTCTTTCTTTATTCTTCCTTGACTAAGTTATCACTGAGTATTGTGTTGTTTAGTTTCCATGTGTATGTGTGTTTTCTATTGTTTTTATTGGAATTTAAGACCAGCCTTAGTCTGTGATGATCTGATAGGGTGAATGGAATTATTTTAATCTCTTGTATCTGTTGAGACTTGTTGTGTGGCCAATTATATGGTCAATTTTGGAGAAGGTACCATGAGGTGCTGAGTAGAAAGTATATTCTTTTGCTTTGGGATGAAATGTTCTATAAATATCTGTTAGATCCATTTGGTTCATAAGATCTGTGAGTGCCACTGTTTTCTCTGTTTGGTTTTTGTTTCTATGATCTACCCATTGCTGAGAGTGGGGTGTTAAAGTCTCCCACTATTATTGTGTGGGATGCAGTGTGTGCTTTGAGCTTTATTAAAGTTTCTTTTATGAATGTGGGTGTCCTTGCATTTGGAGCATATATGTTCAGAATTGAGGGTTCATCTTGGTAGATTTTTCCTTTGATGAGTTGAAGTGTCCTTCATTATCCTTTTTGATAACTTTTGGTTGAAAGTCAATTTTATTTGATATTAGAATGGCTACTCCAGCTTGTTTCTTGGGACCCTTTTCTTGGAAAATTGTATTCTAACCTTTTACTCTGAGGTCTTTCTTTGTCACTGAGGTGCATTTCCTTTATGAAGGAAAATGCTGGGTCCTGTTTACATATCCAGTCTGTTAGTCTATGTCTTTTTATCGTAGATTTGAGTCCATTGATGTTAAGAGATATTAAGGAGAAGTGATTGTTACTTCCTGTTGTGGGGCAGTGTGGGGCAGTGGTCTGCTCAGGTAACTTAAGCTTAGTCAAGTATTTGGTTTTGAGCCCTGGAGCCTTTGTGGGTAATTTCTGCTTGTAGGGGGAGGAAGAAGCTTGGCCATAACTCCTGAGTCTTTGGTTCCTGTTTCAGTCACAATCTCTCACAGCTGCCCCAGCAGGAAATGTGTGCTCTATCAGGCAGACAATGCCCCAAGCTCCCAGCATTCTAGCTGAATCCTACCCAGAGTCATCTGACCACAAACCTGACATGCCATACCCCATACAATTTAAGGGACAGTTTGCCCCCTCCTCTCTCTCTCACTATCTCACTCTCTCATTCTTTGTTTCCTCTCTGCTCTCCCTCTCTTGCTCTCTCTATCTCCTCTCTTTCCTGCTCTTTGTTCTCTTCTCTTGCCTTCTTGTGTGGGGCAGTGGGGAGTTCTGACAGCCAGAGTCCAGTAGAGTGGCCACCTGTGAACCCCGGAGACCCACTGAGCAAAGTAAATTTGTTCACAGGGGACGGTAGGAGTTCAATGACAGCTCCTGAGACCAATGGCTCAGATTTCAGCCCAAACCCCTCACGGCTGCCCCTGCAGGAGATGTGTGGTCTATCAGGCAGACAATGTCTCAAGCTCCCAGCATTGTAGCTGGACCTTACACACAGTCATCTGACCACAAGCCAGACATACCATGCCCCATACAATAAAAGGGGTGGTTTGTCCCCTCCTCACTCTCTTACTTTTCTCCCCTCTTACTCTTATTTCCTCTCTTGTTCTCTTACCCTTACTCTCCTACTCTCCTCTTTTTCTTCTCCTCTTACTCTCCATCTCTTGCTCTCTCTCTCCTCTCTGCTCTTTTTTCTCTTTTCTGGCTTTCTCCCTCTCCTTTCTCTCTTTCTCTCCTTCTCCTTTCCTTCTCTTTACTCAACCAGCATATTCTATCCTTCCTTCAATAAAATAACTCCTTTATACATTGTCTCCTTTTTAACTAACACACCGTGCAGCAAAAAGGTCAGCCCCAGGGGAGAGAGAGAGACCTGGGCCTCAGTAGCAGGCCCATTGCCTCCAGGAAGAGAGAGAGCCTCAGCCTGGCCACTGGCTCAGCCCAGGTCTCTGCCCTTGGAACATTCTTGCTCTCTTGGTTTCTTTCTCTCTCTCTCTCTCTCTCTCTCTCTCTCTCTCTCTCTCTCTTTCAAGACAGGGTTTCTCTGTGTAGCCTTGGCTGTGCTAGAACTCACTTTGTAGACCAGGCTGGCCTCAAACTTAAAAATCTGCCTGTCTCTGCCTCCCAAGTTCTGGGATTAAAGGTGTGTGCCACCACCAACCAGGCTCTCTTCTTTCTTTCTACTTGACTGGCCTATATTCTCCTTTCTACAATAAAATATCTCATTTATACATTGCCTTCCTTTTTAACTAACGCCCACCCTGAGGTCAGCACCGGGGAGAAAGAGAGCTGCAGGGATCAGCAGTAGGCCCTGCCATTGGTGTAACACCCTGTTATTTTTGTTGGTAGAGGTGGCATTATGTTTATGTGCTTATCTTCTCTTGAATTTGTTGAAAGATTCCTTTCTTGCTTTTTCTATGGTATAGTTTCCTTCCTTGTGTTGGAGTTTTCCATCTATTATCTTTTGTAGATCTGGATTTGTGGAAAGATATTGTATAAATTTGGTTTTGTCATGGAATATCTTGTTTTCTACATATGTGATAATTTAGAGTTTTTCTGGGTATAGTAGCCTGGGCTGGCATTTGTGTTCTCTTAGGGTCTGTATGACCTTTAAAGACCTAATACCAATACTCTTCAAGCTATTCCACAAAATAGAAAGAGAAGGTAAACTACCCAATTCATTCTATGAAGCCACAATTATGCTTATACCTAGACCACACAAAGACCAAATAAAGAAAGAAAACTTCAGACCAATCTCCCTTATAAACATTGATGTAGATTTGGTAAAGATCTTTTCCTAATTAATGTTCTGTCCTGTTGACAGTGTCCTTTGCCTTATGAAAGCTTTGCAATTTTGTTAGGTCCCCTTTGTCAATTCTTGATCTTAGAGCATAAGCCATTGGTGTTCTGTTCAGGAACTTTCCCCCGTGCCCATGTGTTAGAGGATTTTCCCTACTTTCTCCACTATTAGATTCTGGTTCAAGTGGGGGTCCTTGACCCACATGTACTTGAACTTTTTACAAGAAGGTAAGAATGGATCAATTCCCATTATTGTACATGCAGACTTCCAGTTAGACCAGCACTACACACAGAAGAGGGGAAGGGTATAGCGGTAGAGGAGGGAGGCAGAAAGAAAGGGAGGGAGGGAGAGAGGAACAGACAGAATTTTCTTAGACCACAATAACTCACAATATAGGAAGTCAAACATAATTTGTATGACACTCTGTTGTTGACTATGCTGTGTCTTCCACCACAGGACACCACTGCTTCAAGAACAAACTTTGACATTATTTCTAGTTTTCTTGAGTATAGGCTCTTATAGTAGAATCTGATGATCTTTTGCATTTCCCCAGTTTCTGTTGTTATGTCTCCCTTTTGATTTCTTTTTTGTTTTGTTTTTATTAGATATTTTCTTTATTTACAAGTCATATGGTATCTCCTTTCCCAGTTTCCCCTCCAAAAAAAAAAAAAAAACCAAAAAACCCCCAAAACCCCAAAACCAAAAAACAACAAGAACAAACCCTTATTCCCTCCCCTCTCCCCTTCCCCTGCTCACCACTTCACTCTCTCCTGCTTACTGGCCTTGGCACTCCCCTATACTGGGACATAGAACCTTCACAGGGCAAGGGCCTCCCCTCCCATTGATGATTGACTTGGCCATCCTCTACTATACATGTGCTGCTGGAGCCATTAGTCCCACCATGTGTACTCTTTGGTTGGTAGTTTAGTCCCTGGGAGCTCTGAGGGTACTAGTTCATATTGTTGTTTGTCCTAAGGGCCTGCAAACCCTTCAGGTCCTTGAGTCCTTTTTCTAGCTCCTTCATTGGGGATCCTGTACTCAGTTCAATGGATGGCTGTGAGCCTTTACTTCTGTATTAGTTGAGTACTGTCAGAGTCTCTCAGGAGACAGCTATATCAGGCTGGATTGTCCTTCCTTCAGTCTCTGCTCCATAGTTAGTCTCTGCAACTCCTTCCATGAGTATTTTGTTCCCCCTTTTAAGAAGGAATGACTTATCCACATTTCTGTCTTCTTTTTTTTTGAGTTTCTTGTGGTTTGTGGATTATCCCTTTTAATTTTTGATTTTCTTAATCTCAATTCTGTCTCTGTGCCCTCTAGTTCAGTTGGATAAGGATTTATCTATCATGTTGATTTTCTCAAAGAATCAGCTCTTGCTTTGGTTGATTCTTTGTATAGTTATTTTTTTTTTTTACTTGATGAGTTTAATTATTTACTGTCATCTACTCCTCTTGGTTTTATGTGAATCTTCTTTTTTTAGGATTTATTTATTTATTACATGTAAGTACACTGTAGCTGTCTTCAGACACTCCAGAAGAGGGCATCAGATCTCATTACAGATGGTTGTGAGCCACCATGTGCTTGAGGGAAATTGAACTCAGGACCTTCAGAAGAGTAGTTGGTGCTCTTAACCGCTGAGCCATCTCACCAGCCCTATGTGAATTTTTTTTCTTCTAGAGCTAGTGTATGATCTCTCCAATTTTTTATGGAGGCACTCAGAGCTATGAGATTTCCTCTTAGTACTGCTTTAATTGTGACTCATGAGTTTGGGTATGTTGTCTCTTCATTTTCATTAAATTCTAAAATGTCTTTACTTTCTTCAGTTTTTCCCTGAGCAAGATATTATTGAGTAGAGAATTGTTCAACTTCCATGGGTAGGTGTGTTTCCTGATGTTTTTGTTGTTATTGGACACCAGCTTTAGTTCATAGCATTCTGATAGGATATATAGGACTAATTTAATGTGTTTTTATCTGTTGAAGCTTGCTTTGCACCTGAATATTTGGTCAGTTTTGGAGAAGGTACCGTGAGGTGCTGAGAAGGAGGTATATTTTTTGTTTTGGTGTGAAATGTTCTGTAGATATCTATTAAATCCATTTGTGTCATTAACTTCTATTAGTTTTACTGAGTCTTTCTTTAGTTTCTGCTTCCATGATCTGTCCATTGGTGAGAGTGGGGTGTTGAAGTCTTCTACTATTATTATGTAGTGTTCAACTGTGAGAGTTCATCTTGTTAGATTTTTCCTTTGATGAATAGGAAGTGTCACTCCAATCTCACTTGAAACTGTATTTTATTGGATTTTATTTCAAACTTTTGCTTGAAAGTGTATTTATTGGATATTAAAATGGCCACTCCAAGGTATATATATATATATATATTTTTTTTTTTTTTTGAGGGGGACCATTTGCTTAGGAAAAAATTTTTCTAGCCTTTTCCTTTGAGTGTCTATCTTTGTCAGTGATGTGTTTCCTGCATGCAGCAAAATGCTAGGTCCTTTTACGATCCAATCTTTTAGACTATGTGTTTTTATTGGGGACTTGAGTCCAATGATTTTGAGAGATATTATGCACCAATAATTCTTGCTTCCTGTTATTTTTTTGTTAGCTGTAGAATTATGTATGTGTGTTTATCTTATTTTGGTATTTTTTGTTTGTTTTTGTTTTTTCTTTTTTGTTTTTTTTTGTAAGAAGATTCATCTCGTTTTTTATTGAGTGCAGTTTCCTTCCTTGTGTTGGAATTTTCTTTCTATTAACGTCTGTAAGGCAAGATCAGTGGGAAGTTATTGTTTTAATTTGTTTGGTCATGGAATATTTTGGTTTCTCTATTTATGATATTTGAGAACTTGGCTGGGTAAAATAGCCTGGGATGGCATTTTTGTTCTCTTAGTGTCTGTATGATATCTGTCCAATATCTTCTGGCTTTTAGAGTCTCTGTTGAGAAGTTTGGTGGGATTCCGATAGGCCTACCTTTATACATTACTTGATATTTCTACCTTACTTCTTTTAATATTTTTTCTTTGTTTTGTGCATTTAGTGTTTTGATTATTATGTGACAAGAGGAATTTCTTTTCTGGGCCAATATGTTTTGTTTTCTGTAGGCTTCTTATATGTTCATGGGCATTTCTTTCTTTAACTTAGGTGAGTTTTCTTCTATAATTTTGTTGAAGATGTTTATGGCCCTTTGAGCTGGGGAACCTTCTCTCTCTTCTATAACTATAATTCTTAGGATTGGTCTTTTAATTGTGTCCTGGATTTCTTGACTGTTTTGAAGTAGGAGCTTTTTGCTTTTTGTTTTTTCTTTGACTTTTCTGTCAATGTCTTTTATAATATTTTCTACACTTGGGATTCCTTCTTCTATCTCTTGTATTCTGTTGGTGATGCTTGTATCTGTGAGTCTTACTCTCTTTCTTAGGTTTTCCAACACCAGAGTTGTCTCCATTTGTGTTTTCTTTAATTTTTCTATTTCCATTTTTTAGTTCCTGGATGGTTTTGTTCAATTCCTTCACCTGTTTGTTTTTGTCTTGCGAGATTTATGTTTCCTCTATGTGTGCTTCTACTTCTTTACCTATGTTCTCCTGCATTTCTTTAAGAGAGTTATTTATGTCCTAATTCAAGTACTCTATCATCTTCATGAGATGGTATTTTAGATCTGAATCTTGTTTTTCAGGTGTGTTGGAATGTCTAGACCTTACTGTACTCAGAGAACTGTGTTGTGATGTTGACAAGTAGAATTGGTTTCCACTGCTTATGGTATTGGGCTTACCTCTTGCTATCTGATTATCTCTGGTGTTAACTGGTTTTGATGTCTCTGCTTGTAACCTGCCTCTCCTGTGAGCTTGAGATCCTGTGATCCTGGATGTGTTACAACTCATTTGGATCAAGCTACACCTGGGTGGGAGCTGAGTAGGTGAGAATGCAGAGCACAGGCTCTGCTCCTGAGTTCAGGTGCAAACAGTAAGGAACCGACTGGCTGGGCTGAGGTTCTGTATTCCCTGTATCCCAGTTAAACAAGGAATTGGGGAGGGTGTTGAGGTCTCACCTGGGATCCTGGAAGTGTCAGAACTCTTGGAGGTCATGCTGTCTCTGGATGTGGGCTTAGTGTGCTGGGATCTAGTGCACAGGCTCCAATCCCAGGCTTAGGAACAAACTGCTTACAGGAATCTATTTGTAGTAATTTTTAAATGTTGAGAAAACCTAAAGTAAAAGTATGATGTAAAGAAGAAAAAAAAAGGAAGGTACTAGAAGGAAAACTCCAACCCATGGACATTAATGACATGAAAGAATCTATAGAAAATAAATAAATCCAAGCAGGGAAGGTCAAAAGAATGAGAGCACACACATGCATACCCCTACACACCAACACATATACCACCACCACCAACATCAAAACAAGGATTAGTAGTCATTGCTCATTAATACCTTTCAACATCAATGGACTCAACTTCCCAATACTCAGAGCTAACAGAATGGATGTGAAAACAAAATCCATCATTCTTCTATATATAAAAACATACCTCAGCACCAAAATAAATATTTCTTCAAAGTAAAGGGCTAAAAAGAGATTTTTCAAGTAAATGGACATAAGAAGAAAGCTGGTGTAACTTCTTTAATATCTAACAAAATAGATTTTCAACCAAAATTAATCAAAAGTGATGTGTAAGGACAGTTCATATTCATGAAAAGAAAAACCCAGAAAGATGAAGTATACTTTCTGAAAATCTATGCCCCAAATGCAAGAACATACACATTCAATTCTTGGATTATTGTGTATATATAACTTAGATTTTTAAAATAAATCCAGAATTTGAGAGGGAGCATGAGAGGAGCTCCAGGGAGAAAAGGAAGGTAAATCATGTAATTATATTTAATTTAAAAATTAATATTAAAGATGAACAAAAAATTATCTTTCCAAATTTTCCTCCTAGGAATCTCACCAAAAATTATCAGCACATGTTGGCAATGGTTTTTGCTATAGAAAAAATCAACAAGGACCCACAATTCTATTCAACATGTCTCTGGGATTCTATTTCTTCAATGTTGACTTTACTGAGATGAAGGCCATGGAAAGTTCCATGGCTTTGCTCTCAGGAGAGAGCCCTGCAGTTCCTAACTACAGCTGCAGGCCTGAGAAGACTGACAAGCTGGTTGTTGTGATAGGAGGCATTTCAACAGGAATATCAACTCAGATCTCCCGAGTTCTAAGTCTGTACAATATCCCACAGGTATGCAGAGAATAATGGTTCCTTAGGTTAACATAGTAACATAGTAATAAATGCTAATTAATTCATGTATGCTTTATTGATAAGGTATAGAACTAATTAAAATTTACCATATAGTTATCATTTTAAATATAAAACATAATTTATTCATAAGACTGTATCATGATTGCATAGTAAATTTAATTTAAAACACTTTACATTTGAAAAAATATAGCTAAAAGTAATGACAACCTGTATTCTAACCACTTGAATAAAATGTCCTTTGCCATGTACCATTGTTAATACTGTCTTTCTTTCATATCCAGTTATAGTGCATCACAAAGCATGAGGACTAGAGTAATTCTACTCACTTATCTTCACTATAACTGCTGTGAACATATTCTTGATTTGTTTATTGTGGTATCAGCTCAAGTTGGTACATAGCATTTATTTTTACAAAGGACCATGGGTCAGACTTACTCTTGCTCGTTGTTGAGAGTGTTTGTCATTTTTCTCTGTTGGTATAAGTGTTCTAATTTTTGTCTTTAAAATTCTTTCTGTTGATCAATAATGCTTCTTATAAGCAATGCTAGAGTAGAAACATTTATAATTCAAATGCATCTTATTTAGTAATAAATTTGAAAAGGACTCTGGAGAAATATTAGTTTGCCAATTATCTGCTACTAGCTATTTCTCGCTATGTTCATGAAGTAACTCAAGATCTTTGTCAAATGAATTAGGCTACCATTTTCTTTTTAATTTTTACCTATTTATTTACTTTTGAGACAAGCCTGTTTAATGTTGGCCACTTGTTTGCTGTATATTGCTTTTACTATGTTTAGGTATGGGCCTTGAATTCATGATCTTTCCAAGACTTTTGTCATAAAAGGGTGTTGGATTTTGTCAAATGCTTTCTCAGCATCTAATGAGATGATCATATGTTTTTTTTTCTTTGAGTTTTTTATATGTGAATTACATTCATATATTGAGCCATCCCTGCATCCCTGGGATGAAACCTATTTGATCATGATGGATGATCATTTTGATGTGTTCTTGGATTTGGTTTGCAAGAATTTTATTGAGTATTTTTGCATCAATATTCGTAAGGGAAATTGGTATGAAGTTTTCTTTCTTTGTTTGGTCTTTATTTGGTTTAGGTATCAGAGTAATTGTGACTTCATAGAATGTATTGGATAGAGTACCTTATGTTTCTATTTTGTAGGATAATTTAAGGAGTATTGGTATTATGTCTTCTTTGAAAGTCTGATAAAACTCTGTATTAAACCCAACTGATCCTTTTTTGGGTGGGATACTACTAATGACAGTTTCTTTAGGCAATATAGGACCTTTAGACCTTTATCAGATCCTGGTTTCTATCTAGAAAATTGTCCATTTCATCCATGTTTTCCTGTTTTGTTGAGTATAGGCTTTTTAAAGTAGAATCTCATGATTTTTAAGATATCCTCAGCTTCTGTTGTTATGTCTCCCCTTTTATTTCTGATTTTGTGAATTTGGATACTGTCTCTGTGCCCTCTAGTTAATCTGGATAAGGGTTTATCTATTTTGTTGATTTGCTCAATGAACCGTCTCCTGATTTGACTGATTCTTTTATAGTTCTTTTTGTTTCCATTTTGTTGATTTCAAGCCCGAGTTTGATTATTTCCTGCCATCTACTCCTCTTGGGTGAATTTGCTTCTTTTTGTTCTAGAGCTTTCAGATGTGCTGTCAAATTGCTGTGCATGCTCTCTCCAGTTTCTTTTGGGAGACACTCAGAGCTATGAGCTTTCCTCTTAGTACTGCTTTCATTATGTCCCATAAGTTTGGGTATATTGTGGCTTCATTTTCATTAAACTCTACAAAGTCTATAATTTCTTTATTTCTTCCTTGACCAAGTTATCATTGAGTAGAGTGTTCTTAAGCTTCCATGTGTATGTGGGCTTTCTATTCTTTATGTTGTTACTGAGGAGCAGCCTTAGTCCATGGTGATCTGATAGGATGTAAGGGATTATTTCAATCTTCTTGTATCTGTTAAGGCCTGTTTTGTAACTGATTATATGGTCAATTTTGGAGAAGGTACCATGAGGTGCTGAGAAGAAGGTATATCCTGTTGTTTTAGGTAAAAAGTTCTATAGATATCTGTTAAATCCATTTGTTTCATAACTTCTGTTATTCTCACTGCATCTCTGTTTAGTTTCTGTTTCCATGATCTGTCCATTGCAGAGAGTGGGTATTGAAGTCTCCCACTACTATTGTGTGCTGTGCAATGCATGCTTTGAGCTTTAGTAAAGTTTCTTTTATGAATGTAAATGCCCCTGCATTTCGAGCATAGAGGTTCAGAATTGAGAGTTCATCTTGGCAGATCTTACCTTTGATGTGTATGAAGTGTCCTTCCTTATCTTTTGTTGTCACTTTACGTTTAAAGTTGATTTTATTTGATATTAGAATGGCTACTCCAATTTTTTTCTTGGGAACATTGTCTTGGAAAATTGTTTTCCATCCTTTTATTCTGAGGTAGAGTCTGTCTTTGTTACTGAGGTGGATTTCTTGTATTCAACAAAATGTTGGGTCCTGTTTACATACACAGTCTGATAGTCTATGTATTTTCATTGGGGAGTTGAGTCCATTGATTTTGATAGATAATAAGGAAAAGTAATTGTTGCTTCCTGTTATTTTTGTTGTTAGAGCTGGAATTCTGTTCATGTGGCTATCTTCTTTTAGTTTTGTTGGAAGATTACTTTCTTGATTTTTCTAGGCTGTAGCTTCCCTCCTTGTTTTGTAGTTTTCCATTTATTATCCTTTGAAGGGATGGATTTGTGGAAATATATGTGTAACTTTGGTTTTGTCATCAAATACTTTGGTTTCCCTATCTACGGTAATTTAGAGTTTTGCTGGGTAACGTAGCCTGGGCTGGCATTTGTGTTCTCTTAAGGTCTGTATGACATTAGCCCTGGTTCTACTGGTTTTCATAGTCTCTGGCAAGAAGTCTGGTTTGAATCCTATAGTTCTGCCTTTATATATTACTTGACCTTTTCCCCCATACTACTTTTATTATTCTTTCTTTGTTTTGTGCATTTGGTGTTTTGATTATTGTGTGACAGGAGGAATTTCTTTTCTGGTCCAAAGTATTTGGAGTTCTGTAGGCTTCTTGTATGGTCATGGGCATCTATTTTTTTTAGGTTATTAAAGTTTTCTTCTATAATTCTGTTGAAGATATTTAGTGACCCTTCAAGTTGGAAGTCTTCACTCTCTTCTATACCTATTATCCTTAGGTTTGGTCTTCTCATTGTGTCCTGGATTTCCTAGATGTTTTGGTTTAGGTTTTTTGAATTTTGCCTTTTCTTTGACTGTTGTGTCAATGTTTTCTATGGTATCTTCTGCAATCGAGGTTCTCTCTTTTATGTCTTGTATTCTGTTGGTGATTCTTGCATCTATGGCTCCTGACTTATTTCCTAGGTTTTCTATATCCAGAGTTGTCTCTCTTTGTGAATTCTTAACTGTTTCTACTTCCATTTTTAGTTCCTGGATGGTTTTGTTCAATTCCTTCATCTGTTTGGTTGTGCTTTCTTCCAGAAATTCTTTAAGGAATTTTTGTGTTTCCTCATTAAGGGCTTCTACTTGTTTACTCATATTCTTTAAGGGAATTTTGTCTTTCTTCTTTAAGGGCTTGTAAGTTTAATTGTGTTCTCCTGTATTTCTTTAAGGAAGTTATTTATGTCCTTCTTAAATTCCTCTATCACCATCATGAGATATGATTTTATGTCCAAATATTGCATTTCTGGTGTCTTGGGGTATCTAGGACTTCCTGTGATGGGAGTACTGGGTTCTGGTGATGCCACGTAGTCTTGGTTTCTGTTGGTAAGATTCTTGCATTTGCCTTTTGCTATCTGTTAATCTCTGGTGTTAGATGTTCTTGCTGTCTCTGGCTGGAGCTTGTTCCTCTTGTTGGTCTGTAAGCCTATCTCAGCACTCCTGGGAGATCAGCTCCCTTGGTAAGACCCATGTACAAAGGGCTGTGGATCAGCCATCTCTCCTGGGTGCAGATTGATGAATGAAGGACTGTGTTCCTGTTGCTGTGCACCTTCTGTGTCCTGTGCCTCCTGTCTGCTACAGCCTTAGAAAGTCATGGGAGAGAAAAATCGAGATATCTCTTGAGTCCTGGGTTCAGAGCTCTCCCTGGAGACCTGCTCTCCCCTGACAGGAATGGTGCACAGAGGACTATGAAACAGGAGCACCTTCTGGCTGTAGATGGAGGTCAGCTGCTCTACCTCTTCTGCAGCCTCTGCTTCCTTGCTGGTCCCACCTTAGAAAGTCACTGGAGAGAAAATCTTACTATGGCATCTTCATATATGTATACTTTATAGTTTACTCTTCAGTCCCTTCAGGCTTTGGCCTATTAGACTCCACAGTTATAATCTGATTCTGAAGTCAGCACCTAGTCAGTAAGACTGTTATCTAAATCCTCTGTCCATAAACTGCCTGAGCCAAGCTTCCTCCTACATAACTATTCATTTCGTTCCCATTGTGAATTTCTAATTCCACACCTTTAACCTGAGGCTGCCTTATTCAGGTCTGTTCAGATGCCTGTAGACTCTGTGAGGTTCTGATACTTCCCATTCTCACACCCTACAGTAGTAGGTCAGTGTTAGATGATCAGTTATATGCTGAGATGACAGCCTACCACAGCCCTCTCAGTGGTGAGGAGTGACAAACTAAT
Source organism: Montemys delectorum (assembly GCA_019843815.1). Taxonomy (NCBI): domain Eukaryota; kingdom Metazoa; phylum Chordata; class Mammalia; order Rodentia; family Muridae; genus Montemys; species Montemys delectorum. Next base: position 31,677 of record JADRCD010120605.1, read on the forward strand.
GTTCTTGTGTTTGATCAGCAGATCTCCCCGGAGGACCGGCTGTCTTCCTGAGTGCAACACCTGGATGGAATGAAGACCTGAAAGAAGCCTGGGCTTGTCCTGTCAGCAGGGCAGCAGATCTTTCTACCACAGACTCTTGTTTTATCTTTTGGATGCATTTTTGTCACATTTCAAAACATAATTGTTAAATTTATGTTTCAACAGTAGTTCATCCAGATTTTGGAATATTTAAGTAAACATAATTATAAACAAGTTTCATGGGCCTCATGAGCCCATTATCAATGTTTAATAATATAAACAATTTCATCAAGTTGTATTATCTATTTAACTTGCTTACTTCATGCATTTACTAAATATTGAATATTTCTTTATGCTACTGTTCCCTTCCTCAATGTATTCATGTTTACTTAATTTTCTGATTTCTTCTTTCCTATTCGTCCTACTTCTCCCTATCTACCCCTCTCTCCCAGTCAATTAACATGTACTGTCTGTATTCAATTACCATGATTTTGGTTTCAATAAGTGATATGTTCACTAAACATTCAAATTCATATACCTGGTGAGAAGTCAGTGAATGCAGTGAGGGCATGAACTGCAGATTATGCGATGTTTTATTGGGCATCTGATTTTAAGATATTATTTAGGGAACTTGTAGAAAGGGGGATCAAGTCCCAATCTCAGCCATGGAACACTGGGATATGCTGATACCACCAGTATAGAGATACATATAATATTCAGTAAGGCAGACTGATAGGGTTGGCCGTACCTTGAAATACATTTGTTGATCAAACTAAAAAAAATCTGGAACTCTTCAAGAGCACATCTTAAAGAAATAGATTGTTGGCAATTTTCTCTCCAGTGACTTTATAAGGCAGAACCAGCCAGGAGGCACAGGCCTCAAGAGTCGCAGGGGAGTCACAGGGCGGCAGAAACAGGACAAGCTCTAGTCAGAGACACCAAAAACATCTAACACCAGAGACCAAGAGATGACGAAAGGCAAACACAAGAATCCTACCAACAGAAACCAAGACTACTTGGCTTCATCAGAACCTAATACTCCCACCACAGCAAGTCCTGGTTATCCCAAAACACCAGAAAAATAAGATTTGGATCTAAAAACTCATCTCACAATGCTAATAGAGGAACTTAAGAAGGACATGAATAACTCCCTTAAAGAAATACAGGAGAACACAGGTAAAGAGGTACAAGCCCTTAAAGAGGAAACAAAAAAAATCCCATAAAGAATTACAGGAGATCACAAGTAAACAAGTAGAAGCACTTAAAGAGCAAACTCAAAAATCCCTTAAGGAATTGCAGGAAAACACAAATAGACAGGTGAAGGAATTGAGTAAAACCATCCAGGACCTAAAAATGGAAGTAGAAACAAGAAAGAAATCACAAAAAGGACAACCTTGGAGTTAGAAATCTTAGGAAAGAAGTCAGGAAACATAGATGCAAGCATCACCAACAGAATACAAGAGATAGAAGAGAGAATCTCAGGGGCAGAAAATAACATGGACAACATTGACAGAATAGTCAAAGAAAATGCAAAATGCAAAAAGACCCTAACCCAAAACATCCAGGAAATCCAGGACACAATGAGAAGACCAAACCTAAGGATAATAGGTATAGAAGAAGGTGAAGATCACCAACTTAAAGGGCCGGTAAATATCTTCAACAAAAATATAGAAGAAAGCTTCTTTAACCTAAAGAAAGAGATGCCCATGAACATACAAGAAGCCTATAGAACTCCAAATAGACTGGACCAGAAAAGAAATTCCTTCAGCCACATAATTGTCAAAACAACAAATGCACAAAACAAAGAAAGAATTCTAAAAGCAGTAAGGGAAAAAGGTGAAGTAACATATAAAGGCAGACCTATCAGATTAACACCAGACTCTCACCAGAGACTATGAAAGCTAGAAGATCCTGAGCAGATATCATACAGACTCTAAGAGAACACAAATGCCAGCCTAGACTACTATAGTCAGCAAAACTCTCAATCACCATAGATGGAGAAACCAAACTATTCCATAACAAAACCAAATTCACACAATATATTTCCAGAAATCCAGCCCTTCAAAGAGTAATAAATGGAAAACTCCAACACAAGGAGGGGAGCTACACCCCTGAAAAAGCAAAAATGTAATCTTACAACAAAACTAAAAGAAGATAGACACATGAACCGAATGCCAGCTCTAACTACAAAACTAACAGGAAGCAACAATTACTTTTCCTTAATATCTATTAACATCAATGGACTCAATTCACCAATAAAAATACATAGACTATCAGATTGGGTATGTAAACAGGACTCAACATTTTGCTGCATATAGGAAACTCACCTCAATGACAAAGACAGACACTACCTCAGAATTAAAGGCTGGAAAATAATTCTCCAAGCCAATGGTCCCAAGAAAAAAGCTGGAGTAGTCATTCTAATTTCAAATGAAATTGACTTTCACCCTAAAGTGATCAAAAAAGATAAGGAGGGACACTTCATATTCATTAAAAGTATGATCTACCAAGATGAACTCTCAATTCTGAACCTCTATGCTCCAAATGCAAGGACATCTACATTCATAAAAGAAACTTTACTAAAGCTCAAAGCACATATTACACCACACACAATAGTAGTGTGTTCAACACCCCACTCTCTGCTATGGACAGATAATGGAAACAGAAACTAAGCAAGGACACAGTGAGTCTAACAGAAGTTATGAAACAGATGGATTTAACAGATAACTATAGAACGTTTTATCCTAAAGCAAAAGGATATACCTTCTTCTCAGCACCTCATGGTACCTTCTCCAAAATTGACCATATAATTCATCACAAATCAGGCCACAAAACAGATACAAGAAGATTGAAATAATTCCTCGTATCCTATCAAATCACCATGGATTAAGGCTACTATATGTTGTTCAATAACAACATAAAAAAATAGAACACCCACATACACGTGGAAGCTTAAGAACACTCTACTCAATGATAACTTGGTCAAGAAGAAATAAATAAAGAAATTAACGACTTTCTAGAGTTTAATGAAAATGAAACCACAATATACCCAAACCTATGGGACCCAATGAAAGCAGTCCTAAGAGCAAAACTCATAGTTTTAAGTGCCTCTAAAAAGAAACTAGAGAGAGCATACATCAGCAATTTGACAGCACACTTGAAGGTGCTAGAACAAAAAGAAGCAAATTCACCCAAGAGAAGTCAAAGGCAGGAAATAATCAAACTCAGAGCTAAAATCAACCAAGTAGAAACAAAAAGAACTAGACAAAGAGTCAACCAAACCAGGAGCTGGTTGTTTGAGAAAGTCAACAAAATAGATAAACCCTTAGCCAGACTAACTAGAGGACACAGAGATAGTTTCCTAATTAACAAGCTCAGAAATGAAAAAGGAGACTTAACAACGGACACTGAGGAAATCCAAAATATCATGAGATCCTACTACAAAAGCCTATATTCAACAAAACTGGAAAACCTGGATGAAATGGACAATTTTCTAGACAGATACCAGGTACCAAAGTTAAATCAAGATCAGATCAACAATCTAAACAGTCCCATATCTGATAATGAAATAGAACCAGTCATTAATATTCTCCCAATTAAAAAATACCCAGGACCAGGTGGTTTTAGTGTAGAGTTTTATCAAACCTTCAAAGAAGACCTAATACCAATACTCCTCAAATTATTCAACAAAATAGAAACTGAAGGTACTCTACCCAATTCGTTCTATGAAGCCACAATTACTCTTATACCTAAACCACACAAAGACCTAACGAAGAAAGAAAACTTCAGACCAATTTCCTTTATGAATATTGATGCAAAAATGCTCAACAAAATTCTTGCAAACCGAATCAAAGAAAACATCAAAACGATCATTCTCCATGATCAAGTAGGCGTCATCCCAGGGATGCAGGGATGGTTCAATATACAGAAATCCATCAATGTAATTCACTACATAAACAAACTCAAAAAAAACCCCATATGATCGTCTCACTAGATGCTGAAAAAGTATTTGACAAAATCCAACATCCCTTCATGAAAAAAGTCTTGGAAAGAGCAGGAATTCAAGGCCCATACTTGAACATAGTAAAAAGCAATATACAGAAAACCAGTAGCCAACATCAAATTAAATAGAGAGAAACTTAAAGCAATCCCACTTAAATCAGGGACTAGACAAGGCTGTCTACTCTCTCCCTACCTATTCAATATTATACTTGAAGTCCTATCCAGAGCAATTAGGCAACAAGCGGAGATCAAAGGGATACAAATTGGAAAGAAAGAAGTCAAATTATCACTATTTGCAGATGATATGATAGTATACTTAAGTGATCCCAAAAATTCCACCAGAGAGCTCCTAAACCTGATAAAC
>JADRCD010120607.1:0-11230 GCA_019843815.1 Montemys delectorum
CATTGTGTCCTGGATTTCCTGGATGTTCTGGGTTAGGAGCTTTTTGCTTTTTGCATTTTCCTTGACTGTTGTGTCAATGTTTTCAAGGGTATCTTCAGCACCTGAGATTCTCTCTTCTATCTCTTGTATTCTGTTGGTGATACTTGCAGCTATGACTCCTGATCTGTTTCCTAGGATTTCTGTCTCCAGAGTTGTCTCCCTTTGTGATTTCTTTATTGTTTCTAGTTCCATTTTTAGATCCTTGATGGTTTTGTTCATTTGTTTTTTTTTTCTTCTTTAAGCAGTTTATTCGGGAATCTTGAACAGTCTTCTGACCCCGAGGGCAACACCCTAGGCCCGTAAATGCTCTACACCAAGCCTATCACACGAGGCCACGTGGAATGTGCAGATAGGATGCCAAATTCGGAAGCAAACCAGGACAACAAGCACAGCCAAATAAGGAGTTGTTTATCACTCTAGTGCTCCAGTAAGGAGTGGAAGCCAGCGCCATCTCAGGGCCCGGTCCAGTGCTCTCCACAGTTCCCCCTTTTTTGTTTTGCAGCGAAACAGGCAAGAACAGAGGTCTGATCTCTGATGATAGAAACAGGGACATTGTACTACCCCTCCTCAGGCTTCATGTCTCCCAGGGAGGGCCAGACCCGTCCGATGCCTTTTTCACAGAAACAGGTTCTGGGGCATCAACCTGTATGCAATCAGACATGCTCTTCTTGAGGATGCTAGCTGCAGGCGACATACCTCAAGTGCAGTGCTAAGCCTTGCATCCTGAACTCCACGAGCTCATAACCTAGAGGTCAACGGACAATAATTTCTGCATGACAGCAAGCCATGCTTGGAGGGACTGCCCTGCCTCAATGGCAGCCTTATTTATAATAGCCAGAAACTGGAAACAACCCAGATGTCCCTCAACAGAGGAATGGATACAGAAAGTGTGGTACATCTACACAATGGAGTACTACTCAGCTGTTAAAAACAATAAATTTATGAAATTCTTAGGGAAATGGATGGATCTGGAGAATATCATCCTGAGTGAAGTAACCCAATCACAAAAGAACACACATGGTATGCACTCTCTGATAAGTGGTTATTAGCCCAGAAGATCGGAATACACGAAGAACAACCCACAAACCACAAGAAACTCAAGAAGGAAGACCAAAATATGGGCATTTCATTCCTTCTCAAAAGGGGGAACAACGAAGAGTTTGACAGTTTCAAATAAAAAAATACAAATAATTCCTGGTATTTTATCCCCACTTGTATTCAGACAAAATATGTATATGGATAGCCATAGCAGTTTTTATTGTAGTATCAAAATTGAGGAAAATCTGTAAAAAAAAAAAGGGGGGGGGAGGAGGAACAAAATACCCCCGAAGGAGTTGCAGAGACTAACTATGGAACAGAGACTGAAGGAAGGACAATCCAGCCTGATATAGCTGTCTCCTGAGAGGCTCTGACAGTGCCTGACTAACACAGAAGTAGAGGCTCACAGTCATCCATTGAACTGAGTACAGGGTCCCCAGTGGAGGAGTTGAAGAGATGACCGGGGAGCTGAGGGGTTTGCAGCCCCTTGTACAATCAACAATATCAACTAACTAGTACCCTCAGAGCTCCCCGGGACTAAACCACCAACCAAGGGGTACACATGGTGGGACTGATTGCTCTGGCAGCATATGTATAGTAGAGGATGGCCAAGTTGGTCATCAATGGGAGGAGAGGCCTTTGGTCCTGTGAAGGTTCTATGCCCCAGTGTAGGGGAATGCCAGGGCCAGTAAGTGGGAGAGGGTGGAGTGGTGAGCAGGGGGAGGGGGGGAGGGAATAGGGGTTTGTTCTTATTGTTTTTTTTTTGGGTTTTGTTTGTTTGTTTGTTTTGTACAGGAAACTGGGAAAGGAGAAATCATATGACATATAAATAAAATATCTAATTAAAAAATAAGATTAAAAAATGAAAGTCAAATAAATAGGTTTTCAAATCAAAATATATATTTTTAAAATCCTAAGTAGTATCCTTACATTGAGGACAAAAAAACAACTGTAGTAATTTCAAATAATTATCAACATCTGATACAATGGGAAGTTTGTAGAAGTAGTAGTATGCAGACATACTTTTTGTTTAATATGATATTGTATTTTAATTACAACAATTCTCCCTTCCCTTTCCTCCCTCCAAACTCTTTCATGAACCCCTCTCCCTGCTTTCCTTCAAATTCATGGCCACTTTTTTTCATCAATTGCTACTGCTCACATATAAGACATACTCTTTTTGAAGCCAAAAGTTAAACCATTAACATCTCCGTCATGTCACAAACCTAATCTTTATCTCCATATCCTACTGAGTTTCTCTCCATCATTTCTTGGCATGTCATAAACTCTTAACTTTAAGCTCGAAATTTTTTTTTGCAGTGACTACTGAAAAGGTTTCTTATTCGTTCTTGTACTTTTTTAAAAAAAAAATAAAATCTTATATGGTCTCACTTAAAATCCCAGAGAAAAAGTTTTACACACACACACACACACACACACACACACACACACACACACATACACACCTAATTAAGAACTAAAATATAAAACATATAAGCAATTACTACATAAAGTAAGGAAAAGATATTCCTTAACAAAATCTGGACAGCAGTCTTAAGCAGGGAATTCTCAAGGAAAAATCCCTGTATGATTTGGTGTCCAGGAACCTCTCTAGTCTCACCACAAAAAAAATTTACAGAAATTCTTCATTATTTTAAAACTTCAAATTAGAACTATTTTAAACTGCCATAAATAATGAAATGCTTTATCAGTAAAAGCCACTGTACTGGTCTGATGACTTGTTTACCTACTCCTCCCTGCAACCTTTATCAGCGACTCAATACATGTCATACAGTTGGATATGCAGAGTAAAATAAAATGTCAATACTTGGGTCCTGAGCAACTAATTATCAAATAAATAATCAGAATGTAAGAATTTAAGATACCCAAGGACAGACAGTACATCAACTATGATTCATCCATTAAATATAGGAGCATATGTGCATGTATACATTTTTTCCAATTCCTACTTGTAGAAGAATAGACAAAGGACACTCTCACTGGCTTTTATAGGGCACTTGTGTGTGTATGCTCAGGGTGCACACAGGAAAAAAAAAACATTTATATAGCGTTCCTTTGACTTGCAATACTGTTTTTCCTTTTTTTCAACTGAAGGACAAGCAAATAAACTTAATCTAACCTATACATAAACATGGATTTGTAATTAATTGAATGCCATCTTTATGACCATCAATTCCACCCAGCTTCAAATCTTCCCACAAACAGCAAAGCTAGGCAGAAAGAGAAAGAAGGGCTAATAATGTTAATGTTGAGATCAAAAGTCTACAGAAAGCAAACCTTTTCCACAGTGGCTAAAAACCACTAGAAGATCTTCCTCAATGACAACACAACCAAGTGAGGCAGGACTCCCACTAATGTTCTCACTTTTAATCTAGTCTTACTTGTGATTATTTCATCTGACAATAGCATGCAATTTCAGGATATATTTAACATAATCACATTTTGTCTGCACAAAAGCCCTCAGGTTCTCTATTTATTTATACATTTTGTGTAGTATGATTCAGCTCTCTGCATCATTTTGTAGAATTTCTCAGTTCTGTCTGTAGGACTGTTTGTGGTCAATCCAGTCAATTTTAAAACCCCTTTCCTGCTTAAATATAGGTAAAGAAAAAAGGAAGTTTCTCCTGCTACTGTTGCATGAGAATTAAGTTAAGATAGCTAGGGAGAAAGGAGAGAAAAAACAATGAGACAACAAACTACCTTTTAAAAATAGGAGCACACACATACATACAAAATACCAACAATTAAAGAGAAAAGAGGCCACAAATTGGAAAGAGAGCAGGGTAGGGCATGAGAGAACTTGGTGGGAAGAAAGGGAAGGCGGAGATGATGTAACTATAGTCTCAAAATATTTTTAAAAACATGAATAAAAAACTAAATCCACTGGTTTATTAAGCTTATTTAGGAGAGTTTAAAAATGAGAGTACTTATGAATTCTTCAAGGCCTGAACACAAGTCATAAGTAAAGCAGAGTAAAGGCTTTTCCTTCATAACATGCAGGAAAATAGCAAAGGTGAGCTGAGACAAATTTAATAACCTTAGAGACTAAAGGAAGGACAATCCAGAGACTGTTCCACCTGGGAATCCTTCCCATATTCAGTCATCAAACCCAGACACTACTGTGGATGCCAGCAAGTGCTGGCTGACAGGAGCCTGATATAGCTGTCTCCTGAGAGGATCTGACTGTACCCGACTAATACAGAAGTAGAGGCTCACAGCCATCCATTGGACTGAGCACAGGGTCCCCAATGAAGGAGCTAGAGAAAGGACCCAAGGAGCTGAAGGGTTTGCACTCCCTCAGGACGAACAACAATATGAACTAACTAGTGCCCTCAGAGCTCTCAGGGACTAAACCACCAACCAAGGACTATACATGGTGGGACTCATGGCTCCAGCAGCATGTGTAGCAGAGGATGGCCTAGTCGGTCATCAATGGGAGAAGAGGCCCTTGGCCCTGTGAAGGTTCTATGCCCCAGTGTTGGGGAATGCCAGGGCCAGGAAGCAGGAGAGAGTGGGGTGGTGGTGGGCAGGGAGGGAACAGGAGTTTCTTTTCTTTTCTTTTTCTTTTTCTGTTCTTTTTTTTTTTCTTTTTGGAGGGGAACCTGGGAAAGGAGATATTGTAAATAAAAAAAAATCTAATAAAAAAAGACATCAAAACAGTCTGAGTTTGCTTATGATTCATTCAAAACTTAAAGCTCAGCAGATACTAATAAAAGATATAATTTGGATTGGTCTTTTATGAAAATGGAAAGTAATAAACAGCATTAATGTAGAACCGTATTATGTTCATTAGTTATATTTAGCTGATAGTTTAAGGAAAATAAAAGTTCAGGAAGAACAGATTTCAGTTTTGCTTGTCAACCCTTTCTTGACACTTGGAAGTTTATACCTAAAATTTACTTAATGTACCATATAGCCAATTCTTGACTATTGATGTGGAAGAAAATGAGACATTATCTTTACCTACTAGGGTATTGACCAAAATAGAAAGACAACTGGTGTGATATTTGAGATTTGATTAAATATTGCCAGGAGGAGAGAGAGAATCTATTTATTTATTTATTTATTTATTTATTTATTTATTTATTTAAGATGTGACCACTGTTAGGTTCCAAATGCTCCAGTGATGGCCTCATATCCATGCATATACAGGCAGCACTAACTTATCTTAACAAGTCATTAAATAAAAAAGGCATGAAGTTGGGGAGTGTGGGGGGATATTGATAGGACTAGAGGGGAAAGTTAGGGGTAGACAATCATATTTCATTATATATACTACGAGATTCTCAAAAATAAAGAAACACACAAGACAAATATCTGTACACGTATATACAGAGCAGGTCACAAAGAAGAACAAATAGACCCATGTGAGAAAGAATTGTAGGAAAGAAAGTGTGCGCACGAGCACACACTCTCCATTCAACTCCCTACAAATACCAAATATTGACTGGAGTTGTACCACAATGTTCTTATTGAGGCACATGGATACTTGCATAATTCTATGGCTTTAAAATTTTTAAATTAATGTTACTATTTGGCAACTTAATATAAATGCATAATGTACACTAACCATTCTCAATTTCAACTCTCTCATCTCACTATTACTCCTACACACACATATACCTCCTCTTCTACAATTCTTTCTCACATGGGTCTATTTGGGGTTTTTTTGTGACCTACTCTGTTAACCAGGGCTGTGGGTTTGAAGCTATCTGTCAGGATCTGGTGGGCTCGGCAGTGTATATATAACTAGAGACAATTATTCCCCTGTTCCCAAAAACCATCAATAGCCAACAGTGCCATAGGAAGGTGTATGAGTCCCTTCCCTTTTAACATGACCTGTCTTGTATGTGGATCACTGAGGGTAAGTGCACTTGCTGAATTCATGATTGTGACAGATCTATTGAGTTTGGAAAACGGCTTTCACAGACTTTCACCTTATCTTCTGGCTTTTTCATACTTCCTAAATGCCTCTCCCAGTGTTCTCTGAGCATTAGAGGGAGGAATACAAATGTCTGTTTAGGACTGAGCCTTCAAACATCAGCCATTCTTAGAATCTTAAATTCTTAGAATCTTAGGGCTCTATGAGTCTAGTCTTTGCATTCATTGCTGATTATATTGCAAAGAGAGGTTTTTCTCATGTCTGAGAATAACCTTTGTCAATGGGTATAAATATACATATTTAGAAAGCAGTTTGATGATATATCAATTTAGTTACTCCAGTTGGACCTATGCTTCCCTAGGCATAGACTGTTATGAGTTTCACTCTTGGGAACAAGCCTCAAATCTTATCAGATGGCAGTTATCTTCACAACAATTGTGCCACTATTGCATAGGTAGTCACATCTTGCCAGGACATTTTTGTTTTTTGTTTTTTCTGTTTTTGTAGGGTAGAAAGATGGGTAAGGCCAATAATACATTTTCTGTCCCAGCAGCAATGTAGAGTAGCATATTCTGGGACTACGACAGTAGCCAGCAGAGAGGAAGTTTCCAGCTCAGTTTCAGCTTGCTTTCTCTCTATCTTGCAACTAGGGTATCTTCAGCAAAAGGGTCAGATCCTCTAATGGTGAATAGCTAAAAGTGCTGACAGAACCTGTTTTGGGGGACATCTGTGGAGGTATCCCATACCTGCTAGTGGAAATTTTGCATAGTGACACAGGTTTGCTGCCATCTGAAAGATCTCAAATAAATAATGGAATAAAGGCTTGGAAAGGCAAGAACAAACCAAACTTGACAACACTAGACAGGGAGAAAATAAGGGGATGGAGGCACATCCAGAGAATCATAGAACAGAGGAGGCAGAGGAAGCAAGCAGATTTCTGTGAGTTTGAGGCCAGCCTGCTCTATATAGGAAGCTCTAGGAAATCAAGTTTACACAGTGAGACCTTGTCACAAAACACTAAGATCAGAGCAGAAATTGATGAACTAGAAACAAATATAATACAAAGAATCAATTAAACAAAGAGTTGTTTCTCTGATAAGCAAAATTGGCAATTCCTTTTCCAATTTAACCAAAAGAAAAAAACAGAGAAGACCTACATCAATAAAATTAGATATGAAAAGTAAGATATTTTAACAGATACCAATGAAATCTAGAAAAATCTTGAAGGCATACCTTATAAGCCTATATTTCATTAATTTTGAAAATCTAAAAGAAATATATGAATTTTCCAATGCATATGACCTACCAAAATGCAACCAAGATGAAATAGAAATTTAAATATATATGTATGTATACATCTCCAGCCACAAGACTGAAACAGTAATGAAAAGTTTCCCAACTAAAAAATCTCAGAAACAGATTCACTGTAGAATTCTATGAGATCTTAAAAGAACTAACACTTGATACTATGAAGATTATTCCACAAAATGGAAATAAAAGCAATGTTTCCAAATTCTTTTTATGAAGCCAATTACCCCAATACCAAAGACAGATGAAGAAATAAAGAAAAAAATCTGTATTGTTAGAATATCTGCTAGAATTCTAGAAAGACCATAACTGACCTATGCAGACACAGAATACACTCCTTCACTTTTCATTTATAAGAAAAGTTAAATGTAGGCGATAGATAATTACCATTTAAAAGCTAAATATATTTTAAAAAGAGAATATAATTACATGAAACTATGCTACAAATTATGCCTGATTTCCAGAAAACTAAGATAAATTGGGCACAGTGCATCTAACCTATTTCCCAACTCTACTAAAAGAAGCTTAAAGAAAAGACTGAGAGAATAAGAGAGGTGAAATAGTAATAATCAAATTTGAGGGATAAAGAGTGTATACAGATACAATGATGTTAATTGATCCAATTTGATTTAGAGAAAACAAGGAAGATTATTTAAAACTAAAGCCATTTATATTACAGAACAATCTCATGAATCTGGAACTAAAAGAATTTTAAAGAAGCAGTTGAGTCTCTATCTTATATCATGGGTAACTGTTCCTTTCTCATCCTAACAAGGGTTCATACTTTAGAGACAGCAATACATTCTCAAGACCAGAGAGAAGGCCATTGAGAAAGGGATATTATATAGAAAGCAAAGGAGCATGAGGTTGTGTGTGTGTATGTGTGTGTGTGTGTGTGTGTGTGTGTGTGTGTATTATACTGACAGTCTCAGTCCTTTTCAAAGATAAAATGAGGTTACCCCACATCATTCAACTATATATCAGCTTCTTACAACATGGAATGTAACCCTGTGGAGCCACAAATCTGAATGTGTCACACACACACACACACACACACACACACACACACACACACGCTGCCAAAAGTTTTCTCATGCCCAACAACAATCAACAACAATCCAAAATCAAATGTGTAATGAATCTGATGTGTTTATGGCAGCACTCACTGGTATTGTGTCCGAGCTTTGACTTTAAACACACAGCAGCATGCTCACTTTGCACTGCACATGTCACTCAACACCGATGACTGCTTCCTAAAATACCTTAGCTCACATTTGAGACTGATATGTCATGAACTACAGTGTACACAGAAGGTTTCCTGCTCTTATCGAAACAATGTTTTGATTATGAAAACACTTTAATATTTTCCTACTATGACTCCTGAGTATATTGTAAATTAGTGTACCCTTTTAGTGCATTGGGTTAGAGTGATTGACTTTTAAAATCAGTGTTTGAGTTTCTGACTTGAGTTTCACTGGAAAAAAATCATTAAATGCATCTGGCTTGGTATCAGGACAGCATTTCTAACAATTTCTAAAATGATCCTAAACACATTTCTATCATTTTCTAGTGTTTATTTATGCAAAACAATGTTTTCAGCATTGACAATCGCAAAATCAGTATCAATCAACTCTGAAAAATATTTAATATGCTCTATGCTCTTTGGTATCAAACATTCAACCAGGATCTAATTCATGTAAAAATAAGCAATCCACTTGATTAGTATGCAAATTTGTTTTATCCTTAACAAATGGTACACACACACACACACACACACACACACACACACACACAAAGTAATTGTTTTTAAATAAATATCTTTATGACTTATAAAGAAAATGTTTGATTTGTATGCTTATTTTACCTGAAGTTGCATAAAAGTTTCTCAGGTGTAAAGGGTCATGATTAGAGAAAGGTTAAGGTGCCCTGAATTAATTAAATCCCCTTCCAGAGAGACTTGTGGTTTCTCAGGAAGCTTTTAAGTCTTCTGCTGTGGGGTTTCTCAAGTTAACACTATTGCCATTTTGAGCTGAATGTTTTTCCCTTGTATCGAAAAGTAATATGCACTGTTCTCATTGAAGACTAGTAGCAACCCCCCAGGCTTTGATAATCAAAAATGTCCCCAAGTGTTCCCAAATGTCCCAGAAGTTGGGGGGCAATACTGCCTCCAAGGTGAAAATAATGTTTGATTTCTAATCATGGCCAGACAGCCATGGCTCCCAAGACTGCTGGAGGACAGTCTAAAACAGTGGCCGGCCAATGCTAACAGAAAGTGTGATTTAGAGCAAACAGACCAAACAAGAGAAGCACTGAAAATCCTTAATAAGGTTTACTAACTATGAAACCAACGCAGAAATTGTAGAAACTTAAAAAACAAAAACAAAAAACAAAAAAACGGGGGCTTTTAAAACATAATTGTCTGATGTCAGTAGGGGAATGAAGGCCTAGCCTCGCAGAGACTTGAAGGGCCAGGGTTCGGGGTAGCCAGGGGCCGCACCCACTCACAGGACAAGGGGAGGGTGATGGGGTAAGGGTTGGGGGAAGGGCTGACTGGGAGGGGGGCAGTGAGAGGGATGTAAAGTGAATAAGTTAAATTTTTTTAATTACAAAACAAATAAACACAGGAAGAAACCGAAAAGTCAAAATAAAGGTTGGCAAGCAGTACTGAGGAAATTTCCCATAAAGTAAAGCACAAATAATAAAGAAGATAGAAAGAAAAATTCCCATGTTAGAAAGGTCTTACCAAAGATTCAGTAAAATGACCCAAATCTATGCATACACTACTGTGAAATGGAATTTTCCCATTTCCAGCTATGGAGGTGAGCGTGCACAGAAAGCAAAGAAGAGCACACTTCATACATGGTGCCCCAGGCACTTCCAGGGCTTCAGATCACTCAGTGGCAACACTAGAACAAGAACACAGTCGAGGAGTACCTCCATAATGAAGGAAAATGACCTCCAACTCTTAATTCTGTATCCAGCTGGAGCACCAAAAACCATTAAGGTGTTCTCAGACTAGAAAGTCAACAATGACTTGCCATGCGTTATGGAAAACTTACAGAATGCGTACACAGGAGTGTACTCATTAAAAAGACACTAAAAGGATTTCAAATAGGAGTTCCCTTCTTTATATTACTAGGAAATTTCAGGCTGACTAAAAGGCACCAAAATATAGAGAAAAAATAGTCCAGGCTATATGACAGTGTGTTCCCACAGCTGGACTACCTTCTTAACCTGGAACCACAATGGTGGTGAGCTGGCTCCAGACTCCTCTATTTGGCACTTTCTGGCTATGGACGGAGGAGATAACCTGCTCTTATTTGCTCTATGGACCAACTGAGGACCTTTATTTTACTCTGCTGCAGCATCCTGCTTTCAGGTATTTCTGAGTACTAGAGGCAAGTGTCACTGGGCCCAAGAGCATGAAGTAAGGTATGACCTATGCCCTGGCCCACATTCTTGTTGAACTCAGCCTACTTTCACTGTAACTCCAATTTCCTTCCTTTCTGGCAAAAGTCCCCAAATTCTAGAATTCACTAGTAACCTTGCCAACAACTGACTTTCAGAATGGAGTTCTAAAGATTGTGAGGGCATCCAAAACCACACTGTAAGAATTTGTTTCACCATTCCACTCATCATAGGATGGTAACAATATTGTCCTTTCCTTACATAGCTAAATTTGTATATGCAATACAATATACTGTCAAGGAAAACATACACTTCATGTAAAGCTACAAAGAAAAAGAAAAAGAAAAGAAAAAGAAAAAGGAACTACCATAAAGGCCAAGATGATGGTTTAAACAGGGAGGGAGACTATGAGAAGAACAAAAGAGACTTTTGAAAGCAGTAGTAATATTCTATACCCTAATTTGACATTAGATTTGCCATTTTTATTTTATTATTGCTCTTTATACACGTATATTATAAGTTCCATCCTATATG
>JADRCD010120610.1:0-17829 GCA_019843815.1 Montemys delectorum
TTTTTTTTTTTTTTTTTTTTTAGGATATTTGATTTTTGAAACAAGCTCTTGCTATGTAGCCCAGGCTGGCCTGGAACCCATGATTCTCGTGCTCTAACTGGGATTATAGACACATAATGCAGTATGTGACCTTTTGTGCATGTTGCTCAGCCTCCCTCTGATCTTGTGTGTGTGTGTGTGTTTGTTTTAGATTTTATTTATTAATTTTATGTATATGAGTATACTGTAGGTGTCTTCAGACACACTAGAAAAGGGCATTGGATCCCACTACAAATGGTTGTGAGCCATCCTGTGGTTTCTGGGAGTTGAACTCAGGACCTCTGGAAGAGCAACCAGTGCTCTTAGCTGCTGAGCCATCTCTCCAGCCCTTCCCTCTGATTTTTAATAGGTCTCTGATCCCATACATGGATAGTCTCACTTGTCTAGTTCCTTGTCTCCTTCCTGTAGCTTCTTCCTCCCATCTCAGTGCAGCTGGGAGTTATTATCAAGTCTGACACAAGGGACAACCAGAAGTAATAGGCTAGTGATGCTAGAAATGGATGTCAGAACTGGGACCAAAACAAGGTTGCTCATAGGTCATATGCCTGTAAATGGTGGCCTAAGCTGTCTGCTGTTGAAGTCAGGACTGTGCCTGCTCAAATGCTAGTACCCTTGCTGTGCTGTTGTGGGAGTGGTCACCCTTACATCAGGTAGTGTGTTGAATAAGTTCCTGAGCTCCACGGGCCCCACAGACAGAGCACATGGCTCAGAGTGCTCTTATAAGATCCTTAGAGCAAGTATCTAATGACATATGAATATAGGATTCTAGTGCATAGTAATTAATTTTTCTCCTCACAGAATTTTCCTCACCATTAGAACACAGTACTGTGTTTCTAAAAATCTACTATAAGTACAGTTGGAACCCTGATTAGATTCAGAATCTGGGATAGCATTGCAGTTACCCTGGCTTTTGGTGTCTCTGACTGAGCCTGCCTCTGCATGAGGCCTTTTGTCTGCACCTTCAGCTGAATAGTACTATCCCTGAAGGAAATATCTTTACAAGTATCAGCACACTTGATCTTCTGCATGCTTAGGCCTCAGTGCTTTCTAAATCTGTACCACGTGATCGACGATGCCATTGTACATGGGCTGTCTTGCAGTATGTCATGGTTCACTTCTTTTATCCTCACTGATACAAGAAGCAAACTCTCTCTGGGAAGTGCCTTGTCTGGGAGCACCTCTGGAGGCCACATGCTGAGCCCACTCTGTCCACTTCAGCCAGTGTTTCTCTCTGGCTGAACTGCCCTTCTTGGACCCGGGTGTGGCTGACTGACTCGTTACCCCAGTAAAGGAAGACATCAGGGAGTCAGGGTGCTGTGCCTGGGATCCAGCAGCAGCCAAGACAAAGTGCTCCGCCTGAAGATGTTAAGCTTGGTAATGAGACTTAACGTGTTCTGGGCCATGTCCTACATGTACCAGGATGCAGCCTGGACAGAGCCTTTCCATATGACTCTGTGGAACCCGAATCCTGAGGAAGTAGCACAAGCCTGGGAGTTGAGGCCCACAGCCTCACTGCTCATTCTCCTTCCTAGGCACCACCATCATCTGGACGCTGTCACCATATCAACATTGAGACTGGTATGTACCCACTTAAAGCTGCTCTCCCACCAGGCTGTAGACCTACGGGACTGGCAGGAAAGGTGACTCAAACTACAGTACTTTAGTGAGAAACCTGGGGGATATCATGGACGAGAGCATTAATACTGGTCGTTGCCATGGCTGTGATGATGACCACAGTGACATGGTTTTGACTAGTGTCCCCTGTGTACCAGTACTGCCCTGCAAACCCAATTCTCTCACTTAAAGAACCTCCCATAGACTCAAAAGTGGACATTGCCAATGTCCCTTGAGGGAAATGAAGTGTGGGAAGGCAGTGACTCAGGATCTGAAGGCCATGCTCAGGGGACCCATGTACTTAATTGCTGAAGGCAATGTCCCCACGAAAGAACACAGAGAGTGTTGCAAGAACTGTGTGTGCAGTGTAGCGCCAGCTATTTCTTTCAGGTGAGAATTAGAAAACCCAGTTCTATTGTGATGACGTGAGGGTGTGTAGAGAAGGCAGCAGCAAGCTTGCTTTCGACAATTTTTAAAAAAAATCTTTAAGAACTACAAGAATTGAGATTTAGGGTATGGAAGTTGGCAAAGACAAATTACTCAGGAACACGGGACACTGCCAAAAGCCAAAGAAATGAAATCAGCAGAGAATCCAGGCACTGCATTCTGAAGGCATATGCCGTTGGAAGGTGTCACTCGGAACTAAGTACTCCTGAGAATGTGACAGGGCTACGTCCTCGGTGAGACAGAGACTCCTTTAGCATGACAGACTCTGTCTCAAGTGTGACAAATGGGGTTCTTCTTGTGTGTGACAGATGCGGCCCCGAGTGTGACAGAGATGACTCCTCAAGTGTAATAAACACTTATTCTTGAGTGTGGTAATACTTTCAGGTGTGAGAGAACATTTTCTTCAAATACACTAGAGAGCCTTCCTTGAGTGTGTAGCCCCTCTCCAGGGCAACAGAACATTTCTTTGAGTATGTCTGTTGTTCTTATGTGAGTGTGAGGGAGCTCTTTCGTCAGAGAAGCTCATCGTCTGTAGAGCCCTATGCTCACAGCATTGTCTCCATGGGTGAGTCTGCTATGCCTTGGTGACAAGCCACAAAACATGCCTTGATTACAAGTGTCTACTTTGTGGGCATTTGGTCCACATGGAACTGCTTCTTGACCTTGGTTGAGGTTCCTCTCCTGCAAGTTCCATTATTCACCTGAGGCTCCCTCTTCTGCCTCCTGTGAGGGTCTCTGTAAACTGTACCCCTTGCTTAGAAGCTTAGGAGTTGGTGTCCCAACATTCCCTTACCTCCATCATGCACTGTTTGATTGCAACTTAAATTCTGCTTAAAATCTTAGTGGTCTTCTTTGGCCAAGTTCTCCCTCATTGGCAAGTTTCTTATTTGAATGGTAATGAATTAGGAGACTTTTCTTACTGGAGATATGACAGAGGAGCATCTCAGAGCCGCAAATGATGTATAGAGCCCACAGGGGTACACTCTGTGACTGGAACGGAGCCTAGGTAGTTTCTTCCTTGTGATACAACTGGCTCCCATCCTCACACTGGGAGAAGGAAGGCATGCATTCTGTCTCATAGAAGTTGAGAGGCTGCAACAAGGCCATCAGAGCCCTAAAGTCACATAGGAATTTGAGTGTGGTTAACCCCTAGGTCTGATGTTCCCCACCTTTGCCTCTTTGGTGATTCTGAGAGTCTCACTTATATGTAGCTCAGGGCTCTCCCTCGAGATGGGTGTACACCTGAACTGCACTGGTACACTTGCCCTCTTTGTTAGAGGGGCCAGAGCATCCCAGCATCCAGTCTGATATCTTCTTACTCTGGTTCCCTCCTGCTTGCTTTCTTCATGACTCAGTGAGGTTTTCATCACAGCTTCATGAGATGGAGACATGTAGGTGTCTCCATGAAAGGATGTGCTGCCACTGGATGGGATGGCACACAAAGCCTGGGTGACGGTGTGCCAAATGTGAGTCATCTTGGAAAACAGCTTGGTGGTCTCTCGGAAAATTAAATGGAGAATTGCCATGCATTTCCACAGTTCTACCTATGCTGACAGCAGAGACTCAGAGAGATACTGGTATCACAGTAGTACCACTCATAAGACATAAGTGGCAAAGTAACCCAAGTACTCAGTGGCAGGTGGACAGATGAGCCATGATCAGCCTTAGAAAGTGAGGCAATCCTGTGTCTGTGG
The DNA here is from genome assembly GCA_019843815.1 of Montemys delectorum. Lineage (NCBI taxonomy): Eukaryota > Metazoa > Chordata > Mammalia > Rodentia > Muridae > Montemys > Montemys delectorum. The sequence continues at coordinate 3,795 of JADRCD010120610.1, forward strand.
TTTGAATGTGAAATGTAAGACACATGAATAGGCTTATGTATTTGGATACTTACCACTGGTTTTAAAGGCTGTGAAACCTTCAGAAGGTAAGCTTTGCTCAGGGGGAAATTTTGAGGTTTGATAGCCTGGCTGTACTCCTTGGCTGCTTCCTAGCTGCGGATGCATTGTGACCAACTGCTCCACAATCCTGCTACCATGCCTTCCCCACCATAGTGGGCTATAATCTTTAACTTGCTTCTCAAATAACAGGAGCAACTTATACAACCTACTACAGGAATAACTTGGGTGTATGTCATACTCCACTCCATGAGAAGAACCAGCCACATAAAGTATTATCTATTCTGCTCTTTCTTCTGTAAAACACAGACTTCTGGAATCTGGCATACAATGTCTTTGGGAGGGAAACAAGGCTACTCCAGTGTTCTGTGTCTGTCCTGTTCTCTGCAAATGACGAATGTCCTCAGTCCTATATGGGAAGAATCTTGGGTCTTTCCTGCTGTCCCTTACCTACTTGGCTTATCACCAGCTGTGGAAGAAGGACCCCAGCATGCATGAATGTGGGCACATTTGTCAGAGCTGCATTTTCCCCACAAGTCCCTTTAGTAACCAGCCCAGACCCTCAGCTCCTTGTACCTATTCTCTGAGCACCACTGGCTAAAGGTCTGGCTTGAGCACAGTCCTGCTCAGGTGCCTCAGAGTCATTGATTTTTGTATGCAAAGAAGCTCTAGTTGGACCCTGCATTCTCAGCCATCTCTCTCAGAGGGTGAGGCTGGCCCTGGGGCCCTGTTCTCTCTTTTAGACAACACAGACTTCTGACACTCTGTGGTCTCTCTATTCTCCCATGGCCTCCTGAGCTGCTCCCTAAGAATGCCTGGCTGAGGTACAAACACACAACTTAGGTGGTGACCAATTAAGTAAGATGGAGTAGAGAGGACAGAAGAGTATTCCAGAGTCCTTGGACAGTCCATGAGTGCCATCTAGGAGAGCAGAGCTCTGTGACATCGGTGACTGTGCCAAGCAGCCACAACTGTTTCTGGGTGCTGGCACCATGGTCATCCCATGGCCACCTATGGGCCAGCCTATTGTGCTGATCACTGGTAGGGCAGAGAAAAGTCTTCCTGGGCTAATGCCCAACTAGAGATGCTTATGCAGATAGGATCTACCCCAAGGGCTCGGTTTTGCGCAGGTGGTCCTGACAGGTTCTGAAGGCTTCAAGTCCTGCTGTCATCCTCCTTTCCAAGGGAAGAAACAGAGGCTATGAGGGTAAAGCTGAGCATTCCAGTCCTCACAACACTTGGTAGGAGGTTGGAGATACCAACGTCACAAAAGTTCAAGGACTTAACGGAGTTGTGAAGGTGACTTTGTGGCTTGATGGCTCTGCTGGGGCTTTCTGTGGCTCGTTCTTCCATCTCTCCTTCACTTGCTCCTGTGGCTCTTGATCCCAGGGACCCTGATCCTGGGCTTGTGCTTGGATTTCCTTGATGAGCCCCAGGAGGGTGAGGTCTTATCTGATCACCCACTTGGAGACACCTGTCCTTGTACTGGACACCATAGGCCCTTCATGTACTGTGAAGTGTCTTGTGATGGTCAGCACAGGTGTCCTTGTGCCTCATTCCACTGAATGTAATCCATCCCTTGGGATTCAAAACTTGGCAGCTCTGTGTAGATAGGGCATTCTGTGTGATTTTCTGAGCTTTCCTATCACTATGGGACAGGGGTCCTAGTGTCTCTGACAGTACCTCTCTGCCTCCACCTCACTTATGGCCTGAGTACCTCATGTAACTCCAGAAAGTTTGCAGATATATGTGGCTGAAAAGATCATCACAGCAACTTCTGACACGATGGGTGCATGAATGTACCTATTTGTTTAGAAGGAAACTGTATCTCTGTGAGGTAAATTGGATGAAGGTCAGAAGAGTAGGGAAGGGCCGGACAGCCTTCCTTCAGTCATGGTGTTCTAAGGTGGGTAGGCAGGGCGTTGTGGTTCATGGTTATTGCATTGTCTTTCCATCTGTGTGTGTGTGTGTATGTGTGTGTGTGTGTGTGTGTGTGTGTGTGTGTGTGTGTGTGTTTTCACCAGTAGTGGCTGGGACAAGTGGCTCCACAGCCTAGTTCAAAGAAAGAATACAATAGCTTCTGGCCTGAGTAGTGAATTCCAGCTCTATGCTCTATACATTGTTTATTTGGGTCAAAAGGAAGGATGGAGGCTCTGGAGCTTAGCTGAGGGGTACCAAGGACTTGGCAATATTGGGATAGACTACACCATTTGTACTTTATGCTTTCCACATAGGCTAAGCAACAGAATTACTATCTGAGCTAAAAATCCTGTAGTGGGTACACTAACACTATTTTCCCAAGGTAAGAAACCTAGAAAGGGTAGATCTCCCTGAATTGTGATACTACAGATGATCAAAAGATTTAGCTAACGAGGCTGCAGTCTTACTGATAGTCCTGTGTGTGTAGATCTCTGTGGTGACCCTGAAATTGTTGAATTTGAGACACAGACCTCAGGAGGCAAAGTCAGAAAAATGACCAGCTAGTCCCCGAAACATTAAGTAAGCCATTGACCATAACTCTGGGTGATCGCATTAACCTGCACAACCCGGGTGCGTTTGCAGTAGTTTGCAAAAACACTTTATGACTCAGTTCAGCAATGACTCCTGTGGTGACAGGATATGGCCTGGACACCTATGGCCCTGTCTCCTGCTTAAAGGTGTCTCTTGGTTGTTAAAGCCCTGTCTTTATGAAGACATAGGAGAGACAGCGCTCTCTAGCTCACAGAGAAACATGGAGCAGGTGACAGATGTGGCGTGCACTTCCCAGTCCTCTACCCTAACCTTAGATGATCTATGAAGACATAAAAGCACTTAAAAATTAACCTTAGTACATACTTCTGCCAGAAAAAGAAACACACTCTGATTTGACTTGGCCGTGCTCGTTTTACAGGGTAGGGGGAGTAGTGTCTATGAATTGCTGTGTCTGTTCTGTGAATCATGAGTGGTGACTGGAGTCAGCTTGGACACTCCTGCTCTGTGCCACCTTCAAGGGTTTAAGCAGAGCAGAGTCTCTCTGGAAGGAATCACTCAGCTAACTCAGCTGTGTGTCTTAGTCAGCTGTGTCTTCGCCTCTCTACCCCATCGATCAACACACAATTACTGTCACCATGGTATGTGTCGCCGGGCGTCAGGTTACATGTGCCAAGCAGCATAAAAAAATGGCTGTAATGTTGGCATAATTTTTCATTATCGTCTTCATTAACCACAGTGAGTGGGAGGAAGAGTTTACCCGCACCCTGCCATCTCCATGACAACGCTTCCATAGCCTGTCTGCCCAGTGTCCACCAGAGAGCAGGTCTGAATGTCCTCATTATTCTGCCTCTTGCTGGCCCTGCCCTGCCAAGGGGGAGACCGATGTACAGCCAGTGATTTATCCCTCCCTCCCACCCCCTCTTCTTCCTGACAGCCTGGCATGGTGTCAGGGCGTAAGGCACTGGTCTGATTTCACAGTTTAATTACTGCTAATCTGAGGGGGGCAAAGCTAATGAGCTGCCAGCAATTCCTCAGCAGTAGCAACACTCCCTGTTTCTGTCCCCATACGTCCTTCTCTGCAGCACCTTCCTCCACATTGGGCCTGGTTTAAGGGGGCTGCTGGTGTTGATTTTTCAGTGTAACAAGATGACTAAGAAAATATAGAAACTTGAAAATTATAAAATCATATCAGAGCACAATCCAGAAGCAAAGAGAACCTCATATACATATGGGAATTTTGCCAACAAGCCCTATGATGATCACACAATAAAGTTCCTGGTGGGCCTGATCTCCAGTCTGTGTCTCATCTATGGTCCTTCGAGGATGTGCACGAAGCTCTGCTCCAGACTCAGCCTCTCCATGCTTTCCCACCTACTCTACCTGCTCGGGGCCTGTTGATGTTTTGTCCATTCATTTGTGTCCAATCATTTCTGCTGGCATCTTCTCTCTTTGGCTAACTTTTCTGGCCATGGTTTTACTACCAAATGCCCCCCCCCACCCCATCCCCCAGATTACTTGGAGTTTATTGAGATGCACAGTATCATGTGAAGCCTTCCATGGTTTACCACAGAGACTACACTTAGGTCCTGACCATGTGTCTAGTTCCTGTGCTTAGCATCTCACTGAATTCCATGGTTTAGGGTTCTCCTCTGACTCTATGATGGCCCTTCGGTGTCCAACACTGCTTTGCTTCCTTCTACCAGGCCCCACATCCTTCTGGTGACCTTGACAAGATCAGCTTCCCTTCTATCTCTAAGGACAAGAAAATGTTCAAACCAAGGACAAATCTCATGAGGTGCCAGGAAGGCTGAGCTCTGATGCTACCAGGAATGGGGTGCATAGAGCTGAGGTCTAACATTTCTGGTCTGCTGAATGGTGCAAAGCACACCTTATATGTCACTGATTAAACATCCAATAAATTACTCCAGGCATGATGGGTAAGTGCCAACACCTTATGTTTACTCATTTATCAGCTTACCTGTTCCCAAGGTTAATTTATACCTCATCTCAGTCTACAAAGGATAGCTTAAAACACTCCATCTGACAGACTGGGAAAGCATATAAATGAAGAAAAACAAATAAGGTCCATGGGAAATATTGATAAGAATGAGAAAGAGAAAAGCCCCAGAGGAAGATGGCAGACGTGTACTAGGCACTTAGAGGCTGCTGAGATAGAGCACCTCACATGAACTTGAGCTTCCAGGAGCCAAAGCAGAAAAGAGAATCAAACCATCACATTGCTCATAGTACCTCTAGGAGAAAGATTGTGGGTTTGATGTGATTCTATGGACAGGTTGTTCATCGTGGCCTGCCATGGTTGTAGGCTCTTGTTGGTGGCTTCTTCAATACTAGTCAAATGGATGAGAACCTCAACACTGTGGGGGCCTCCATTACAATAAGTTACACAAAGAAATTTCCCCACTGTGGATATGTCTGGGGAAGTTTTCTGCCTGCTGGGGTCTAACACAGACTACACTGCTCTGTTTTGGAGTCTTGTTCCCTGATAAGTTCTATGGTGACTCAGAAAGCCAAGCAAGTTTTCAGTTCTGTCACATGGGACATGTGATTTAGACATGACAATCTGGTATCTTCGGCTTATCTAGTGAATTTAATTTCAGAGACATATTAGAGCCTTTCCTAGCCATAAGCCAAGCTCATACTGACAAGATATAACTGGAGTCTTTGTGGGTTCCATGCAACAGTCACAGAAGGTATATGTAACCATAATGAGCTACTCATTAAGTACTCATAGGAGCCATACATGGAGAAAACCACGTTTTCAGTCAGATGTTCTCTGTGTTGACTGTCTTGGCAGATCCCTACTCTCTTCAAGTCCGGCTGAGGTCTTTGCTATTATCAGGCTTTCCTCATAGAAATAGACGTTGGAAATACAAGATGCCTTTTCTTCCCATTTTCCTTCAGCAGCACTACGAGGCACAATTGTCCTCTCCTCTCAGGGACAGCCTTTTGAGCAAGGACATGAAGTATCTCCTAGCATAAGGGGTGGACAAAGGCATTAGTTCCCCATCTGCATCCAATTATAAGGCCATGTCCAGACTTCATGCCCCTCTATACACTCATCTTGGCTTCTGGTCCCTGTAGCTTCGCCTCCTCAGGTTACCCTAGTGTCTCTGGCCTCAGAGAAAAGTGTCTTGTTGGTGGAGCATGTGCCTTGGACAGAACAATGTATCTGTGGTGGTTACTTCAATAACTGGATTTATCTGGGTTGAAGTTAACTGGTGAGTGAATCAATGGACTCATATTCTGAGTGTGAGATAGGTACTGATCTGACTTCTCATTTACATTTCACATTATCTCAGAAACAAAGTGAAAATAAAGCTATTGATGTGATTTAGTAATCATTTATTTACATACTTATTTTTGCTGTGCTGGGGATTGAACCAGAGATGATATGAATCACACAGGGCAAGTGTCCTATCACTGAGCTACATCCCTAGCCCCACATATATTTCAAAGAGAGGAGATAAAAATCAATAAGTTCAATTAGTATAAATCAGAGCCCATAACAAATTGGTACACAAACTCCACAAAATCTTCCACACTCACTATATACTGCACTATAACCCCCATTAAAGGCATAGGGAACATAGTACCAGGAGTCACAACAATCAATTAAATGGAGAAAAAAGTAATTCTTCTGAAAATCAGTTATTCCTACAATATACATTTGAACATTCTGGGTCATCCTGGAGATGTGTTGGAACAGAATACGCAGAATAGGAAAGGAAAATGAATGCGAGATATTGCTGACTTTGTCTCAAATCACAGTTGTCTGTGAAACTCTGGCAAGCTGGTGTGGCCTAGAAATGCATGACCTCCTACCTGGGCAATACAGGTCAGGGAGGGTTCAGAGGGAAACTGGAACCACCATTGCTTAACCTGATGCCTTTAGAACCTGCCCAGTGTTTGAGACAGGACTAAGACCCTTACACAACACAGTGTGAACTGAATCATGGCCTGGGTGGGGAGGGCCAGGGCTTGGACAGAACACTATGGTTGTGGAGTTGCGAAAGGAGATTGCCTTGGATGCCCCTCAAGACTTGATGTGATTTGGAGTCTCAGCTAGGTATGAGCGACAGCATCTGCCAACATAGTCTGAGGTGTGGAGACTTCCATGGAGAGGTGGGAGGACAAGTTGGAGTTCTTGGAAAAGGTTGAGAGAATGGTCTTTTTCCTGCAGGCTTACAGAGCCCTGAGGTGTTCTGTAACCATGAAGGCAAGCTGGGGGTGACTGAAGCTTTCTTCTACTTTAGCTGCTACCAGCCATGCCTGAGAGTCCTTGATCCCAGAGAGACGTCATGGAAACGTGAGGCTCCTAAGAGGGCTCAGATCAGTTGCTTACAGCCGTCACAGAGCACATCCTTTGCAGCATGTGGGCTGGGACCACCTAGCTCCTCTACCTTCCAGTCCCCACGGTCACAAGACAGTGATTCTGCAGAGGGAGAGCTGGACACAGAGGTAGAACTCTTACTCTCAGCGTGACTGACTGAGGCTGCTGGCTGGGTGTAGCTGGGCCACGGTATAGGCTTTCTCCATTCTTCACTCTGACGTAATAGGGACAGGGAGGGCGTGGACCATAAGATGGGGTACTGGGGGGGGGGGGGACTTGGATGCATCCTTTTATGTTGGCCTCCATTTATAGGAGGTTGTGCTCTGAACCCAAGGGCTTTTTGTAACAGATGCTGTGCTTTAGATGTATTGGGACTGAGGGACTGGGGGAATGTGGGGCTTACAGAGACCTTTCATTTTGTGTGTCCAGCTACCGAGAAGTGCAGGGCTGGAATGACTGTCAGGCTTCTAGCCTTAGACACGGACATACTGTATCTTCAGTACAGGGGCAGAGATGAAGAGGGGCCCAGACCAACTACCTTGCATGTTGTTAGCTGTGGAGGTCTTCTAGGGCATCCCCTCAGAAGGACAATGAGGGGCCAAGGGCAGTGGCACTGTTGTCTCACTGGCTGCCTCCAGAGTGAAGAGTGAGTTAGGGGTCTTGTCAACAAAGAGGCCACGGGCAGCCATCCAACAAGCTCCCTGGGATGTGATTCCTTAGCCAATCATCTCTGCTCTCCGATGAACCCTGGACTGCTAACACACAATGGAGCAATTGTCCTTTATGTCCAATATGAAGAAATAAGATAAAAGAAAAGCCATGGGCCCAGGAAGGCTCAAAAACACCATACCACCCACAGACATGGGGTAAAGGAGATATAAATTCTGAGTTCATAGACCTGCCCTGAGTTCCACGGATATGGGGACTTCCCAATCCTGGGCTGAGGTTCCCTGGATGCCCGATTGGCTGGGTTAAGCTACTTTCATCTCTCTTGCATTGGAGAGAGTGGATGTGGGTAAACACTGTTTCTGTCCATGTTGCTTGCCTGAAGGCTGCAAGGCTAGATCTATGCTTGTTCCCAGAGAAAGTCCTGGTAGAAATCAAAGGTACAGCTTCTTTCTCATCTCCTGAGCCCTGAGGACTCCAGGCTGGCTCAGTTCTTATTTCCTGAGCCCTGATGACCTCAGGCTGGCTCAGTCCATATGCTGATTTCCTCAGCAATGGGCTCAATGCTGTACGCTGCATTTTCTTTGAGCGGTATTGTCATTCCATCAACCAACCAAATTTTCTTAATCAGTAACTAATTCTAATTTCATGCTTACTAAGCATAGAAGTCAGCTAGGACAAGCGACATTTGGACTGGATCAACACTTTAAACAAGAATAAGATGAAACTCAAGCTTGAAAGCAATAGAAATGCCTTGCTGGCCAGGGGGCTGCTTTCTTCCCGTCTTCCTTCTCCCTACCCTACACATATTCAAGGGCTAGGACTGAGGATTTTAGTCCATCACTAGAGACTCATTCCTTTGAATACTCCTCTGCCACTCCATGATCCCTGACATGTTCAACACATGATTGATGCCCATGTTGTAAGCTATGTCGGGATGACCTTTTGATGCCCATTTGAACAGGATACTTGTAGAAACCCTGCACAAATAGACCATAAATAGGATGAGTGGGTAGCAGATCCCTGATCCTGAAGAACCTGAACCCTGTGAGCACCTGGTAAGAGCTCCTTTCCTGGTATACACGTGGTGGGAAGCACCTCTGAGCATCCATTTCCACTGGAATTGAGGAACTGTCATGGGAGATGACATAAGTGTGTCGTGGAATGCCTATGATACCTACTTGACTGCAGGGAGCAGTTATCCTCTTCCTTCTGGGATCTATACCATGACAACAGGACATAGGGCCACAGAGCTTCCATCCCAAATACCAGCCCTTAGCTTGACCTCATTCTCTTTCTCTCAGCTTTGCATTGGACACCCATCCAGACCTCTACACGTCTAGCTAGCTCTGATGACACCACTGACCTACGCTCCTTCCCTGAGTGTTTATCATGTTGGAGATGGGAAGGGTGGGGTCCAATGAGGAGAACCTAACATGCTCCACGATGACTGCATTTCCTTTTCCTATTTCTGTAATAAAACACCATGACTAAATCAACTTATGAAATAAATCATTTAATTGGGCTTACAGTTTCAGAGAGTTAGAGTGCATGAGGGTGGATCAAAGGCACGGCGACAGAAACAGCTGAGAGCGCACATCTCCAACCTCAACCAGGAGGTAGAAACTATACTGAAGATAGTGAGTCTTTGGAAACCTCAAAGCCTACCTTCAGGGCCACACCCCCTCCAGCAAGGCTATACCTCTTAATCTTTCCCAAATAGTCCCCCTAATAGGGACCAAGTATCCAAACACATGAGCCTTTGAGATTGTCACTTAAGCCATCATAAGTCCAGAGGATAGACAGTAGCAGGTTGGCGAGGAGGGCGACACATCAGGGATCATAGGGACAGGTTTCAAAGGTGTGGATAATAGCCCTTGCTTCTTGCCACCACCTGGGACAAACTAGGGGCAACATAGAACTTGTAGAAGAAGCAATAGATGCCAGGGCATGGATGTCATTTTCTTTCAGACCTATGAGGAGAAGCCATTCAAATAAACATAGTGATCATTCCAAACAACTATGCCACTGAGTAAAAACAAGAAGACATGGGGCTGCTTTGACAGAGATATGGACCCCCAGGTCAAGGCACCACAGAAAGCTGATCCAGCAGAGGCCTTTGTGTCTGAGGGAGAGGATGTGTGGGTTCCCCCTGTGGAGATGCAATCAGGACTAGCCAGGCAGGAACCCCCAAGTGCTCACCCCAATCCATTCCCCTCTCTCTCTCTGCACCTCACTCATGCTGGCTCGGGCGCTTTCCCACAGCTTTCTCCGGCAGAAAATTTAAATCACAGAAAACAACTCTATTTGGCTAGAAGGTGTTTTTGTTTGAAATCTATTTCCGTTTATGAGCCAGCAGTTATAGAGAAGCAGGTGTCTTGAAAACATAGAAGAATTATTTTAACAGACACTTAGAATTCTTGCAAAGAAATCTAGACTGCTGGAGTGAGTACCAATCTCTCTGTCTCTCTGTGTCTCTGTGTCTGTCTCTGTCTCTCTCTATCTCTCTGTCTCTCTGTCTCTCTCTCTCTCTCTCTCTCTCTCTCTCTCTCTCTCTCTCTCTCTCTCTCTCTGTGTGTGTGTGTGTGTGTGTGTGAGCTCATACATATGTGCACATATGGAAGGCAGGAGCTAACACTAAGTATCTTTTCCAATAGCCCCCCACCTTATACGTTTGAGACAAAAATCTCTCACTGAACCCAGAAGTCATCAATTTAGCTAAATTTCCAGCCAGCAAACTTCAGGGATCCTTCTGTTTCCACTTCCCAAGCACTGGAGTAGAAGGCATGTACATCACATCCAGTTTTTACATGAGTACTGAAGATTGGTCCTCACACTCGTGTAGCAAATATTACACCAACAGAGTCATCTCCCCAGTACCAGAGCTTTACAATGTTTGCACACGGTACCAAGTGTGAAGCAAAGATAACAGCCTTCTAATGTGGTTCAGGGGGGACGGCTGCCTTCTCCCCTCTTCCTAGGCATCTCTCCCCTGTGGCTGGCTGCCAGCTCTAGGGCCAATCTACCATGAAGATCCCTTTATCCAAGTCTTCTGCCATTTTCCCTCCTGGCTTGCTTTCATTCTGACTTTCCCCTCAGAAGCCTGCCCTACTCTCCAGCCCTCTAGGCAGGAAGTCTGTACCCTTGTGGCCTGGTAGTAAGAACAAGTCTTAGAGGTGTTGTACCAATGGAGATGAAAGTGACTGTCTCCATGTCCCATTTAGTTCCTTTCTCTGCATTCCTTTGTAACCCACGACCCCAACACGGAAGCAGTTCTGACTCACATTGCCAGGAGAGTGAAGCACAGACTTGGTTCAGTTCAGTGAACATGGTTATGTGGGATCGACAGACACTTCCGGGATTTATATAAGTCTGACTCGGAAGAAGTGCAACTGGGACTCAGGTGTCTGCATAGGCTGATGCTCAGCCTCAGTCCCTGTGAGGAAGTCAGCACCATACAGGTTGTACTGTGTGACTTGGTGGTTGGCTCTGCAATAGGGGTGTCAAGGTGACTCCAAAGCACCAAGACTCGGAGAGGAGAGGATGGGGACTCCAGGGTAGTATATTGTGATCCGTTTTCCCCACCCCCTGCTCTCAGCAGTGCACAGCCATATGTATAAACATTTAACATCGACTAAGTAAACATTAAACTGTCTGTATGTCAAACGCAGTTCTAGGAGCTTCTACCCAGAACAGCAAGATCTATGGCACTGTTTGTGGGCTTCACGTTTGTGGGTGACCCTGTGCATGCCAGGACGGTGTCTGTTTAACTGGATCCTTCTCTTCTGAGTTCTTGAGTATGGATATGTTTATTGTTTTCTTTTCTGGTCTAGTTAGCATCAGTACCCTAAACTGTTAGATTTGTCTTTAATAATATGGAGGGAATGGAAACACACAAATTAGACATTCTAAAGGTGCAAAATAAGTTTCAGTAGCAGTGCGGGAACAGACTGCTGTGCTGAATGTCCCAGAGGCCCCTGTGCTGGGAACAGAAAACACAGGACCTGGTCTCCAACGCAACCATGTGTAGGTGGGACCTCTCCGCCGGGAATGGCTACAGTCTGTGTGCCCAGGGATGGTTCTTTACTGAGGGGGGTTGCTTATCCAGAGGCAAGCTGGCTCCAGGCAGGTTTGGTCCCTTGTGTTCTCTGCTCTCCTGTAGTTGGCCACAGGATGATGCAGCGAGGCCCTAGCCTGCTAGTGACAGGTTCTTGTCTGTGGAACCGTGCACAGTATAAACTTCTACCATGTTTAGATGATAAAGAATATTGTTTCTTGTTATGGCAGCAGGACGCTTTCTAACAAAGAGACTCCCCAGTTCTCCCATCGCCTCTCTTTAGCCCACAGATGACAACTTCACGAGCAGAAATGCTGTTCCTGAATCTCAGAGCAGAATCAAATCTAGGCAGGAGTCTTGGAGGAGCTCACTGTATCTGCATACCTAAGTCACAGCCTGGAGATGCTGCACACTACAGTCCTTCCCTGTATGGCTTCCAGTAATGCTGAAAACACTTGCCCGTGTATGCAAGCTGGTTAGCTATGGAAAAGTGTGACCTTCTTCAGACACAGTGGCCCTCAGGTGCTACAAATGTGACAGAACCCTGAGGCCACCTGCTCTAGTTCTCATCCTCAACTCCACATGGCCCCCAGTAACTTCTAATGTCATTTGGGAAGGGGCTGAGTCTCTGGGTAGAGCGACATCACCTGTATTAGCAGATGTGTGCTCAGAAATGCTGACTGCCTAGCTGGGAGTTCAGACATTCTAGGTGGCATTATTCCTGAGTAATTTCTACTTCTCATAAGATTAGAGTAGAATGGACCACTTTTAGGGACATGTAGGTTCCTGTGGTGACTGCCCCAGCGGCTCCTCACCTACACAGAGCACAGAAACACTCTGAACTCTCATCACGCTAGACTAGCTGCTCCATCTTATTCCCATAAGACCTACAATGCGGAGGATGTGGACATTTAACGAGAGCCTCTCTATGTCTCAGAGATACTTCTGGTTCTCTGCACTCAAGACAGGTCCACCCTTCAGGCTGGACCACTCAATGCTGCAAGTAGGATCTGAACCTTCATCTGACCCACAGGCCTCCACATCCCCTTTTGACCAGTTGATGACCAACGATTCACCATTGCCATTATTCAGTGTGAGCAGAATGCTTGAAGGTTGGACTTTGTTTCAGCTTTTCTCCTATGTAGCCCTGAGAGCTCTAAGCCTCCTTACAAGTAGCAAGACACGCACTGTGCACAGGCAGCTTCAGGGTCAAGCCTTCTCTGCGCATCATCCCACCATGCCCAGCATCCTACTCCTCACAGAGGAGCTCCTCAGCTTTGCTGCCAGCCCTCTGAAGATGTCTTTGTACCTCTGTTGCCTTTCAGCTGAACACCCTCAGATCTGAGGCTTCTCCTATGGCACCTCACTGTAGCACCTTCTTCAAGGCAGCCTCTTCCCACTGTAAGTCCTCTTACTGCCTTTACAACAACCCTACAGATAAACTTCTCATTCCTACATCTAGATTTGCTTTTTTATTGGATGTACCATATAAGTGTTAGTTTGACTATTATATAATCAAAGCAGACTAGCAACTGAGTTACTGTCCTCATTCATCAAAGTTATGGAGTTCAAGTCTCTCTGAGTGACATCCTTTCAGAATAGTTCATATGTTCTCCCTGATCGTAGAAGACAGCAGAGCAGTGAGATCAAGCATGGCCATGTTACTAAGTGGCAACAGATGAGGTAGATTCATTCTAACCTAAGAGGTTTCTGCTCTTTTTAAAGTGCCAGAGTCCTCATCCTCTGGTCAAGGCACAGGCGTGGACCTCTGAGATAGGTGGGAGCTGGGGCAGAAGACACATTACTGGATCCAGTGGCTTCTGCATCTCCCTCCTTGGTGTCCCTGCCCTTGTTTAAATCTCTGGTTTTGTTGCTTTTGTCAAGTCCTCTGGCTCAATAGCACCAGCATCCCCAACAACTTCTGTCTCTACTGACACCTCACCTCTCCTACCTCATGGCTGGCTCCACATCAGCCATTATTGCTGCTGGCTATGAAAATTAGTACTGCTTTCTAAGTAGGGGGTGGGCCCTAGAACCCACAGCTGGGGCCATGAAGCTGACAGTGAGCACAGAAAGGCTTGGGGATCTTTCTTTAGTCAGTCACCTTTCCATGGGTTGTCATTAATGGTGGTGGTTTTTGTGTTTGGGAAAACATACTGTTCTGTGTGACACTCATTTTTCTGCTGTTCTGTCCAGAGCACAGGCTGAGGCTGCCCTTCTCTGCAACTCAGGTGGCTTTGTTCTGCTTATTTAGCCATACTCCGCAAAGGACACAAATATTCTCCAGTGAGCAGAAACTGAGGGAGAGTTCCAGTGTGAGCCATGTGCCCAACAATTACTGGTTCTTGGAAGAACCAGACACAACATGTAAGCCCCTGGGCAAGACTGTAATCAAACTGAGTGATCTGTTTGCTGAGGTGAGGATTGAAGGT
>JADRCD010120611.1:0-18813 GCA_019843815.1 Montemys delectorum
ATGTGTGTGTGTGTGTGTGTGTGTGTGTGTGTGTGTGTGTGTGTGTGTGTGTATGTGTGTGTGTGTGCGTGTGTGTGCGCGCGTGTGCTGTACTTTTATATTTTGCTTTTTAGTCCACTTGGGATTTATGTTGATGGCTGCTATGAAGAGAGAGAGGGTGGAGAAACCTTTCTGAAAGCTGTATTGGGAAGCGCCAAGAACAAGGAGAAGAGCCAGCTTGGGGTGGCTGTGGGTGGCAGGGAGCCAGGACTGTTCAGTTTTCATTTCCTTTATCAAGGAATCTTCCTGGAACTGGTAAGGAGGATCCTCAGGAGAAGCAAGACATCAAGATACGGGGGTACAGAATTCAAAAGAATGATCGTCTGGGACAGCGAGAGCAAGAGGCAGAGAGCCAGGCTGAGAGCCCCATGCTCGGGTTAAAATCCTCAGAAGCTACCAGCCTCAGTTTCCATGTTTATTCATTTAAGAATGTCAGCTCTGCTCCACCATTGCTGAAGGCTTGCAACAGCCAAGATGGCTCCTGCCTCTGGGGGCTTATGAGGGGGATTCTAACAGTCCCAGGTAGTGCAGGCTGAACACAGCAGTGTGAAACAGGATGCACATTTTGGTGTTGCCAGAGAGAATGTAAGTTTGGGTATGAGACAGTAGTAACAAACAGAGGAGGCTCTGGGGATGTTGGCGTTTGAACTGATCCTGTCGGCTAGTGGTTCTGACGCTCAAGTTTATATCTGGAGACTTGATAAAACAGACCACAGACCACCTCCAAATTCCTCACTCAGAAGTCCTAAGATAGGACTCTCCCCTAAACAACAAGATTCCAGGTGATACAAGACCTCACACTTAAACAGTGGCAGCCATTAAGTAAGAGAAGAAGCCAGTCACAGGGATACTTCAGCATGGTTTGAAGGCACATGTGCTGAGCAGACTGGAAGAGATCTTTCCCGAAGCAGAGAGCCAGGAAGCTGCTGAACTCATGGAGCAAGCCGTTTGTAGAAGGGCTGGTTATGGATCGGGATAATGAATGACTGAAAACACAGGGTGAAGAGAGACTGGAAAGAGTGAAGGTTTCCCAAGGTTTGGTCACCCCTTGTGAAAACCAGGAACTGTCCTTAGACAGTCAAACAGTTAGACAGACTGTCAGGTCGCAATAAAGGCCCTGAGGGTACTAGCTGGTGAGCTGGTCCTTTAACAAGAGGAGCTGTGAAGCAAAAAGGGTCAACTCTTCCAGGTACCAGAGACAGGAGGTAAGAGGATGAGTGAGGCACAAGAAAAGGCTTCATTTTTTAAAAAACTATATTTATGTTTTCATTCAGTGTGTGTGTGCGTGTGTGTAGAACTTAGAAATGGGACCCACCCATGGGATGTTGGTAAAAGCAACATCATGGATTAAAACCTTGCCACAGCTAGTGTTGGGGGAGTCAAAGGACAGTCGCAGTTCCCATTCTTCCCGTTATCCATTGTGCCACACTGCCAGCTTATAGGCTTTTTTTGTTTTTGTTTGGTTTGGTTTTTCGAGACAGGGTTGCTCTGTGTAACCCTGGCTGTCCTGGAATTCACTCTGTAGACCAGGCTGGCCTTGAACTCAGAAATCTGCCTGCCTTTGCCTCCCAAGTGCTGGGATTAAAGGCATGTGCCACCACTGCCTGGTTTATAGGCTTGTTTTTTCAGGGGAGAAAAGACCTGGATGAATAGACCGATGTGAAAAGAGGCTCAGAAGAGAAGTGAGAAGAAGGCTGAGGAAAGGAGACCCCCCACAGGAGATGAGAGGAGAGTGCCTCCTGGCTCAGGAAGAAAAATGGACCCCAATCAAAGCCAGGGTGGTGGAAGAGGAGAATAGAAACAGATGTGGCTTTTGTTGTGGTTTGAATGACAGTGTCCTGCACAGGCCCAGAGGCTGGAACACTTGGTCCCCAGTAGGTGGAGCTGTGTGGGTGGGCTTTGGAGGTGTGGCCTCAAAACAACTCTAGTTTACTCTCTGCTTCCTGCTTGTGGCTGGAGATATGAGCTCTCAACTGTCCCTGCTGCCATGTCTGCTCTCTGCTGTCCTGATCCATGCCACGATGGACTCCTAGCCCTCTGGAACCAGAAGCCCCATTAGCCCTTCCTTCTCTAAGTGCCTTTGTCATGGTGTTTCACCACAGCAACAGACAAGGAACTGCGTGCATATGTGGGTAGGTGGCTGGGAAGCCTACTGATGGTGACCTTTGGCTGGATGTGAGGTTTCTCCTGTGTCCGCTGGACACATATAGGTCCAGCAGAACTGAAGATGGAATACTCAAGAGACTGACAAGAGTCTGGATGCTGGTAAAGTGACATCATGAGTTACAACCTCTGCTGCAGTTTCTCTTTCCATGGTGACATTCAGTCTCTGGCACTGGAACGGATGGATGTGGAGAAAAGGTGCAACAGGGTGCCAAGTAAGAGGGATGCTGACGGTAGCCCAGGGCAGGGTGGGACTTTGCTGTTTGGTCTGAATTAGAATGAATGGACCAATGAGTAAGCAAGAGAGGTTATAGTGAACAGTCAGAATGACTTAGCAATGCAGAATTCACGGTGCAGCTCTACCGCTCACACCTGCTGCAGCCAGAGCTGTGGGCGGACATGCTCTGGGGCCCGTTATGTGAAAGAACTCGGGAAACAGGGTGTTCCTGGGCCTAGGAAGGGAGTGATTCAGGGGACTCTAAGCAGGAAGGTATA
The DNA here is from genome assembly GCA_019843815.1 of Montemys delectorum. Classification (NCBI taxonomy): domain Eukaryota; kingdom Metazoa; phylum Chordata; class Mammalia; order Rodentia; family Muridae; genus Montemys; species Montemys delectorum. The sequence continues at coordinate 2,698 of JADRCD010120611.1, forward strand.
TGGTCAGACTCCTCACGGGGATTCCTGGGGTTGTAGGTGTGGGTTTTATACTCACCTCTACTACATAACTACTTAACTAGCTGTGTTACCTCAACAAGCACTTCATCACCTCTGGGCCTTGATTTCCAACAATGACGATGGTAGCAGTACTGTCTAACAGGGCTGTTGTGAGAACTGAGTTTATGGATTCAAGGAAAGCGGAGGAGCGAGGAGCTTAAATGACAGCAATGGTGAGGTGGTGGTGGCAGTGGTAAAAGGCAGAGAGGGGAAAGAGGCAAGGAAGAGGAATGGGAGGGGCAGGAAGAGAAGAGTGACAATTATCATCAGGCGGAGTGAGCGACAGAACACAGAAAGCAGTAATGATGAAGAGCAGAAGGCAACAACGCCCAGACACCCAGTCTGGCTCCTGAGCATCTGAATCTGTAGGGAGAGAGCAGCGGGGTGCAGCATGGGCAGGGAGGTGGAAGGCCTTCTGACTCCTGCATGCAACAACGTCTGGTGGGAACAGTAGGGCCACTGGTGCTGGCCTGCAAAGAAAACACTGGCAGAGGCATAGTCTGGACCACTTGTTCTCCAGCTGGGGCACTCGGGAGCCCTGTCCAGTGCCTCCCAGAGGAAACGTAAGGTGGCACTCCATCCAGCTTCCCTTGAGCAAAGTTCCCTCAGGTCAGAACAGGGTAGAGGCTCAAGCACAGATGTCATCTAATGCCCAGCTTGGGCCCTGTCCAGTAAGGCCTCGTGTCGGGGACCTGATGGCCCTGTCTGCACCGTGGGGTTCCCAGACTACTAGCTCCACTATTGTTCTATGGGTGGGTGGGTGGGGGGCTCCCTTTCCCTTGGAACTGGCCTCTGACTCCTCTTCTTTGGGTCACTATCCAGGCCAGACCCTACAGCCTAGACAGAAAAATGCTTCACTTCCCAGTTCGATGGGCTCTTCTAACTGCAACCACCGGTAAAGAATAACCACCAAGAAAGGTGGAGCAGCTGGAGCTGCAGAGCTCGGGATGTTGCTGCAAGAGGACTGGCAACAGCTCAGGCCCAGCCAGGGCTCCAGAGTGAACCTTGTCTCATAAAAACAAACACCGGGAACTGCCTGCGGCTGAGAACTTACTCCGACTTTTGGGCTAGGTTTTGTCTCTACTTCTTCTTAATTTTTAAAAGCATCAGCTGAGCGTGGTGACTCATATCTATAATCCCAAGACTTTGGAGGCAGAGGCAGAAGGACTGCCCTGAGTTCAAGGCAAGTCTGGGTTACACAGTGAGTTTCGGGCCTGCCTATCTGAAAACAAAACAAAACAAAAGCCCAAACAGAAGCCACCTCTTGGGCATGAATGTGGGACTCTGGTTGGCCTCTGAGACCCTGCCCTCCCTCCATCCCTGAGGAAAGAACACTGTCACAAGGCCAGGCCTGTAGTGACTGTCCAAGGGCCATCTCAGGCCTTCCCTCTGAATGCTGGGGCCACACTCCACACTGGTCCAGTCCAAACAGGGGGCTGCTCAGTACATGCCAGTTTCCCAGTGTTGGTGGGAGGATGACGGGGGGTGGGGTGGGGGGGGAAGGGAAAAAAAGGAAGGTCCCCACAGGGGCTCTGCAGCCTCGGGACACCAGGGGAAGCAGCAGAAACACAAGGTGGTGGCCTGAGTGACTAGAGGATGTGCTCTGTCCTTCACAGGTCTCGCCCTACCCAGTCTTCATCCGGGCCAGTTAGGATGACAGGCCACAGCATCTGAGACGCCGGGCTTCACGCTCTGACATGCCAGTAGCTGTGTGCGCTGTCCAGCATTAGAGTGTCCAGAATGGAACATGGCCCCCCTTGGGCTCTCCATGTATATGGTTCCTTGTCTGAAATACCTGACTGTTTCTAAGCTCTTCCTTCTCTTTCCAGTTAGACAGTGCCTCTCAGGAGGCTTTTTCTTGGCCTTCCCTGTTTGCTCCAGCTTGCTTTACAGAGTGTTCCTTACCACTGCACATCCTACACTGCACACTAATTCTAGTTTGGGGACTGTGTCTCCCTTTAGATGGTGAGAGACTTCTGGTCTGAAACAAAACTGAATTTGTCTTTGAAGTCCTAGGGGTAGGCTCAGAGCTTGCACCTCATCAATGCCTGGAAAGTGGGTGACTGTACAGGGGAGGTGTGGTCTGACTCTGAGAAGAGCTTTTTTCCTGAGCTGTGGCTCCCATCAGGGACCTGACCGCTGGCTGCTTCTCCTTCTCCCTGACCCCGCCCTCCCTCTTAGCCTTACTTCCCTATTCAGTATCCATCAGTGCTTTGTTGGGACACACAGTCTACTGGGAGTCCCTATCAGACATCCTTGCTGGCTTGATCAAGGTTCCTGGGACCAGGGAGTTTAGAAAAGCTCTTTTGGTGACCCGTTTGGAGCTATCTGTGGCACTGTGCAATGTGACTGAGAACCAAGTTGGTTACACACAGGAAAGGGCAGCACCATTGGGCATCTTCCATGTTCCCATGGCTCATCAAGACTCCTGGGGACCAGAAAGGTGCATGTTGTAAGCAACATAGCAGCAGAGCGTAACTCTGAGCCTCATACCTGCTCCAGCCCTGCCCAGACATCCCTGGCCCTGGCAGCTGAGCTATGGCCTGCCAGAATTCTGCAGGTGAAACCCTAGACAGGCATAGAACTTGCCAGCAGCCAGAGGCCAAGCAACTAGGAACATCACTGCATGATCAGGCGGAGCCTGTGGCTGAACCCTAACCACAGGAAGGGCTGGGAAAGGCAGCCTGGCTTAACATCTACTCTACCTAGGTCTCAGAGGCCAGGGAAGTGATGTGCAGACTAGAGATGTCCCAGGGAGCACCAATCTCAGGCTTGGGGGAAGGACACTCAAGAACGGGCCTCTGCAGGTTCAGCTGATGTGGTGGTTTGAATAAAAACAGCCTCTATAAGCTCATAGATTTGAATGCTTGGTCACCAGGGAGTGGCACTTTTTGAAAGGATTAAGAGGTGTGGCCTTATTGGAGGAAGTATGTCATTGAGGGTGGGCTTTGAGCCAGGCCCAGTGGTTCTCTCTCTTCCTGCTGCCTGGGTGTAAAACTCTCAGCTGCTTCTCCAGCACCACATCTGCCTCATGCTGCTATGCTCCTGCCATGAAGATAATGGACTAAATCTTCGAAACTGTAAGCAAGCCCTAACTAAATGCTATCCTTTATCAGAGTTGCTATGGTTAGTCAGGTGTGGTGACATACACCTTTGATGCCAGTACTTGGGAGGCTGAGGCAGGCAGATCTCTGACCTGGTCTGCTGTAAGTTTCAGAACAGCCATGACTGTTCAGAGAGATCATGTTTAAAAAACAAAACAAAACAACAACAACAGCAGCAAAAACCCCAAAACCAAACCAAACAAACAAAAAGAGTTGTCATGGTCATGGTGTTTCTTCACAGAACACTGATAGGACACTGGGGATGCTGAGAAAGGCACGAACATTACTGGCATTACTTGGTGGCCCATTCAGAAGTCCAAAGTCATTCTTGATTATAGTGCCACAGAAGGACCACAGGACTTCAGAGGACTCCTTGTCATTTTCCCTCTCCCACCACACTTGGAAAGGTGTTCTCCCAGACACAGGCAGGCCAGGACAGGGCTAAGCAAGGGCCTGAGCCTGCCTCACACTGCCACATCTACTGTGTCGAGCTCTTGACCCACCAGACTGCCAAGGTCAGGTAGCAAGCGCCTCTGCCTTCTGGAAGCAGCAGGTGCCTGCTCTCTGCTTCCCCCTCACTCTCCACTTCCGTTGATTCTCTTCCTGTCTTAGATAGACAAGGAAGGCTTTGACTTGGTGCTCTTGGAGATGGAGGTGACTATATGCAACTGGCCGCTATATGTCTCTGGCCTGCTGTACCCAAGGAATTTGGGATGCCCGCCCCACTTTTCTTAGACTGCCCCTCAGGAAACAGGAACTGGTGTTCAAGACACCTACAGACCATCAATAGTGACTAGGAAGGGGGGAACTCAATGGGATCAGGTCCCTACCCTCTAGCTCTCCTGCCCTGAGAAAGCCTTGGGGTTTTGCTAGGTGTCTGTGGCAAATAAGCAGCAGCATATGTGAGAAGGGTTTCTGAGGTAGATCAGGATTACTCTCATGCTTCCCTCTGAAGTGCCTGCCTATTACCTTAAGGCAAATAGAAAGGCTTGTAGGGATTCTGAAAGGAGAAGGGTGCTTTCCCCAGCTCCACTCCCTCCCTAGTTTTGTAGACAAGAAGGCCTGCTTGAGGCTGGGGGCTTCTTCACCCTTTCCTTCCCTTTAGAGATATGGGCTTCACCCAACACAGGTAGTGGCCTCACTCGGCCTGGTTCTGAACGGGCTCCCTTTCCAACCTACCTGAGCTTCTTGGGTCTGACTTCTGTCTTCTCTCTTGCTTGCTACCTACTTGATGCCGTCTGCACTTGACCTTACTTGGAAAGGGCTGAGGAGTCAAACCAAATTGTACTGAGACCCACACAGGCAGGCTAAGCTGTTCTCACCCCTGACTTCTAAATCTAAAAAAAACACTAGCTTCTTACTGAAGGCAGAGAGGGCAACTGTCGTCAGTCTCTAGGAAGAGGCCTGGGCACTGGGAAATTAATGGCTGTAGCTCTGCAAACCCCTCTCCCAGGTGGCTGATGACAGCTGGAGGTGAGGAAATGAGGGTGGGGGGTGGGAGACAGACTCAGACAAGTTGGCAGGTGTCCCCGCAGGCCCAGAACTGGGAAACAGAGGTCTAGGGAGTATGGGGTTGGGGGGGGACGGGCCCAGTGGGTGGTCTACTAACGGGCATTCTGACCCTACTCTACCAAACAGACTCCTAAAACACATGGGCCCACATCTTGGCCAGCTTAGAGCAGTCAGCACAGAATCTGATCATACCAAAAGAGGAGAACCAGATTTAATGGCAGGCTGGAGTCTGCCATTACTAACCTACGGGCTAGCAGTTAGAATACGAGGTAGAGAATGGTCTGGATTCATAAGTTTGGGAGCTGACGCCCTTGAATTGAGGTCCGCTGTCCCTGCAGCCAGAAGGCTGGCTTTCCCCACTGAGAAGGAGGTAAGGCTGTAAGAGCAGTCAGAATGGCCTTGTGAAAGGGAAGCGGGGCCAGGGAGGCAGCTACAGACCAGGGCAGGCAGCAGTGGAAGCTGGGAGTTGGCCATAGGGATCTGAGCTTTGCTTCCACAGCACCTGAGGCACAAGCACCTGCTCTGGCTATCTGGGGGGAGGCAGCGGAGAGCAGGTGACTATTAGGCACCCTGATATGGTCTGACCTCTGCCCTTTGCTGGATTTGCTGTCTTTTTAGCTTTGCATCATTGAAGTTTCCTGTTTGTTCTTTGTGGGGTCTGGTGGGAGGGACTGCCTTAGAAGCTGGGGAGGTTGGGGAGGGGGCAGTAAAGGGGGGCTTGTAGCAGGGAGCTTACCACTCTCTCCTTGTAGACGATGTACTTCAGCCACTTGAAGTCTTGCCACTTGAAGCCAGCAAGGACAAAGAGAGAGTCTCGTTCATATTGTTCAGGTCGCTGCATGGCGCCCTCAGGGTAGGTGATACGCAGTGTGGTCTTGCTGCCCACGTCCCTCTCAAAGCCCTTCACAGGTGCTGAGTTCAGTCTACAAAGAGCCAGTGTGGTCAGGCTGGCCTTGGGCCTGTGTTTGGGGAGGCACCCTGAACCCCAAGTACCCCAAGTGCAGAGTGGGAATCCAGGCCACCTCCTTGTTTGTTTTAAAACCTGCCAGCCTGGGGCTGGAGAGATGGCTCGTTGGTTAATAGCACCAACTACTCTTCCAGAGGTCCTGAGTTCAATTCCCAGCAACCACATGGTGGCTCACAACCATCTATAATGGGATCTGATGCCCTCTTCCAGTGTGTGTCTGAAGACAGTTACAATGTACCCATATACATAAAATAAATAAATCATTAAAAAAACAAAAACAAAAAACAACCCCTGCCAACCCAGCAGCATTCTTGGGGCTTCTGTTAACCCCCAGGATAGGTGACCAGACAGATCTCAGTGCACAGATCCTCTGGCTCTGGGTGACAACATGCATGTGCCTAAAGGGTTGTTTAAGGGGCCTCACCTGATCACAATGTCATAGTCGTCAATTCGTGACCCCAGAGACTTGTTGGCGAGGACCCCTCCATTGCCTACAATGATGCAGCGACGGCAGTGGAGGCTGAGGGAGAGAGCAGAGCCTGTGAAGGTGGTCCCCAGCTTGCTTTCCCTTTTCTCTTTGCCCTGGACTCTACTGTGACTTTGGCAAGATCCATGCAGCGCTTCTGGAAGGAGTCCAGAGCCATACCTCAGGAAGCTGAACCCTGGGACAGACACTTTGACACAACTAGTGTCTCACACTTTTAAGAAAAACACAGGAGAGGCTTGGTAGCCTTAGAGGGTTGGGAACAGTGAGGGCTGATTGAGGACCTCAGAGAAACAAAGGCAGGGTGGTGCTCCAAGACTCAAGAGCGGACTCCCCCCTCATTCCCTTTCTGTGTAGCCCTGGCTGTCCTAAACTCACTTTGTAGACCAGGCTGGCCTTGAACTCAGAGATCTGCCTGCCTCTGAGAGCTGGGACTAAAGGTGTGTGCCACCCCCTCTGGCTTACTGGGTTTATTTCCAACTCAAGCCTTTAGGCTCCGGTAGCCATTGATGGTGTTGCTCATAGGGCTTCTTGTCTCTCATCCTGACCCATGGCTTTCTCCTCCAGGTTCTATTGCCTTCAGAGCTGTCATTACCTCAGACTTAAGCTCTGTTTACTGTTAGCTGCCTCTGTCAGCAACACCTACCCCCGCCCTCGCCCCCTCTGCCCCTCACACCTGTCACCTTCAGTGCTTTGCCCAGACCACTGATGTCTGAGGATGGAGAAGCCTTGTAAAGTGCTTTACTTGGCAGGGGGACATATCCAGAAGAGCGGTCCTACTTACATAATCTACCCACAGAGTGTGTGCACTGTGTATGCATGGGAGGCATGGTGGAGAACCTGTCTAATCCAGCACCTTTGCACATGCCAGATAGCCAGGGGTAAGGGGATTGGCTCACCTGTCCAAGGCAGGGGTCAGGCGGTATTCTTTGGTGACTGACAAGATGGCTTTGATCAGATTGTCTGTGGACAAAGGAGGAAAGTTACTGTTCGTGGGTCACTTGAGCTCCCAGCATGTTTACTAGTAATCTTACTGGGTATAATCTTACAGGTCTGGGGACATAGCAGGGTGGGGGTGGGCAGAGGGAGCTGCAGACACAAGGCCAGGAGATGCAGGTGGGGAAGTGATCAAGCTCAGCGGTGCTCGGAACCAGACTCTAACCTCAGCATGTATCTTCTTCCCATCTCCCTTCACCTTCCTTGGAGACTTACCTGGTTTTCTGAGGCTCCATAGCTAGACCATAGGACATGTGTCACTAGGCCAGGGCCATGCTTGGAATGCGAGCATCTAATCAGAGATAGAGCTTTGCTATCTTACCACCCTGTTTCATGGAGCAGATTCCAGGAAGTGAATCAGACAATTGATGGCCGAAGGGTCCACCCCAGTAGACCACCTAACTTGGTGTGATATGGCCTCCTCACTTCCCCCACTCCAGACTGCCCATCTCTGATCCCGCTCTTTGCCAGGCTGCCTCCTTCTCCTCGCCGGTCACACCCTGGTGCCTGCGCGCCTTCGCTCCACTCACTCTTCTCAGACCCTGGGGCCTCTGCTCTTTCAGAGCCTGAACCGCTCATTGTTCAGGTCTCATCTTCTCAGCTTGGGATGACAGCTCCCCTTATCTGTGGTGCAGTAAGAACACTCTAACTCAAGGAAGCTGCTGGCTCCATCAGATTCCAGCTCTGCTATACAAGACTCTGATCTGCTACAAATGGCTCCCTTCTGTGGCGCTCTTACCTCCTTGCCTCTAAGACAAGGATGGCAACCCTTACATTCCTGAGTTGTTGGGAAGATGTAACTCGTACAAAGTTCTATAGCAGCAGTTCTTCTGTGGGTCGTAACCCCTGTGGGGTGGCATATCAGATCCTTACATTAGGATTCACAGCAGTAATAACATGACAGTTATGAAGTAGCAACAAAATAATTTTATGGCTGGGGGTCAGCATAGCACAAGAAACTGTACTAAGGGGACGCAGCATTAGAACCACTGCTCTATAGACAAGCAGCTTGGTACCACCATGACAGAAAGCGTCTTAGTAATAAAATAAGAATATGGTGCATGTAGACAGAACCCTGCGGCTGACCTCCACAGGCACAGCGCTGACAAGTTCACACAAAGAGGCACGCACAAGAATCTTTACCTAAGAACTGTTTGCCATTGGAAAATGCCAGAAGCAGCAGAATTGTACACCAGAGGAAAATTACGTGTGGAACATGAACTGCTATGTGGCAGTAAAACAGGGACTACAGCAACAATAAAACCCATCAGTGATGCACAGCTATGCGTACCAATTCAGGCAAAGCCAAACTGTACATGCAAAATATCAATCGAAATCATGTATACATACATACATGCATAAAATGATACATATAAAGTTTAAAAACACAATACAGTCAACACACACACACACACACACACACACACACACACACACATTTTGAGACAGGGTCTAAAGCCCTGGCTGGTCTGAAACTCAAGATCTGCCTGCCTCTGTCTCCTGAATACTGGGATTAAAGTATTCATCACCAAGCCCCATAAAAAGAATTCATGTTTAATGGATATGTAAATATCTACCTAAAATAAAAAACTAAGGCAGTCACTAAGCATCAACAAGGGTAATGGTTCTGGGAGGGCAGTGGGTGGCAGAGCAACCAGGTTGTTTGTCCTCACATGTCTGCACACTCCCTGTGTGTCTGGTGCCCATGGAAGTGGGCATGGGATCCCCTTAGGACTGGAGTTACCGATGGCTATGAGCCACTCTGTGGGTGCTGGGATTGAACCCGGCTCCTCTGGAAGAGCAGCCAGTGTTCTTAACTACTGAGCCATCTCTCCAGCCCCTTTCCTCTTTATTTTATAAACTAGGAAAGCAGTGCATGGTGCCCATTATGTTATTGTACCACTTTATTAATTTTGAGACAGGTCACGTACATCCAGCCTTGATTTGTAGCTGCAGGCAGCCTTGAGTTTCTGATTCTTTTGCCTTCATCTCCCAAGTGCCAGGACCTCAGGCATGTGCCAGCACCCCTGGTTTTATGAGGTCATGAGGATGAACCCCAGGCTTTATGCATGCCAGGCCAACACTCTACCAATTGAGCCCTTTATCATCAGTTCTTTACTATATTATATATTACATATATAATATGTATTATTCTTTCATGTTTCTATATCTGAGACATTTCATGGAGAGAGCAGGCCTTCAAAATAAGAACACACAATTTTTTGTTTTATTTGGTTTTGTTGTGCTGGGGATTGAGCCTAGACAGCTTTTGTATCTGCTAGGTTAGCATAGCACTCTACTGCCAAGCCACACCTAAGCCTCTCACACAACTCTTTTTGAGGGTAAACTGGTATTGTGGCATGCATGCTTTTTATCCCAGCATGCAGGAGGATGAGGCAGGGGGATTTCTGTAAGTTCTTGGCCAGCTAGAGCTCCAAGGTGAGAGTGTGTCTCAAGAACAAACAAACACTCGTGAGTGCACGCACGCACGCACGCACACACACACACACACACACACGCATGCACAAAATTTCAGGTACAGTAAGACGTCACATGAATGAGTGGACACACTGTCTACTTTCCAGAGAAGCCCTTAACAGTTGCCCTGAAATGGCAAGCAAGAAGACACTGCTGAGGCTGCATGTGAGAACTAAGGGGGATGGGGCCTGAGTAGGCTCCCCACAGCTGGCTGAGATCAGGTCGAGGAACAAACCTTCGATAAGGCTCTAAGTGCCTCTAGAGTCACTTTAAAGTGGAAAGATCTCTCATTCCCTTCTTTCCTCACCACCAAATTCACCTGAAGAAGAGCTCATCACTACTGACCATGGACAAGGGCACAGATGGGGCTTTGCTTTCTATGACAGGAAAGGGTATCTGTGGGGATCTGCTCTCTTCTTGCTGGCTGGGGACCCTAATGGCTTTCCTTGACCTTTGGAGCTATATAGTCAGTTCTGAGTGAGGATGCAGGAGGAAGGACTGTGCCAGATACAAGTCCTTTTTAGGGCTTAAACTAACCGACTGGACGCACCCTTTGGAGCTTGGGCTCAGGGCCCTAGTCTGGCGGCATTTTTGCTGGCTTGTCTTTTTTCCAGAGAGGGCTAGGCTAGTGGAATAGAGGGTTAAGTCTCCTGGGCAAGTGTTATCTCTTTTCCTAATCTGATGATAGTCTTAAACAATGGCACAATTTCTAGCCAACAGAGAAACCTAAGCTCAGACAGGTTAAGAAACCCATGCAAGGTCACTAGTCAAAAATGTACATAGGGATCTGACAGCCTATCTGACCCTCCCACCAAGCCAGGAAACAACCAGGAACTTGACAAAGAAGCAGGGCTGTGTGAAAGGGGTCCCTGCGGTGAAAGGGGCGGGGAAGGGGGGAAGCTGGATAGAGAGAGAAAGGCTAGCTTTGGGACAGAAAAGGAAAATTAGATGGAAGGCTAAGTAAGTCAGGATGAGAGACAGTGAGTGGGGAATACAGGAGCCTGGTGTGTGTTGTCTGTCTGTCTGTCTGTCTGTCATTTCCATGTAGCCACAGTACTATGACAATGTCTCTAGTGCATCTCTTCTGTGATCTCATGGCACTGAGGTCTAGTCAATGCTTGGAGTACCTGTTCCTTGACTAGACTAGAACTCTGAACAAAGCAACTGCATATACCTGTTAATGTGGTAGACCTAGCTCTGGGAAGTGCAGGACAGGGATGGGACAGAACAATCTCCAGTAAGGAACTGTTTTGTTTTTGTTTTCTTGTTTTTGAGACAGGGTCTCATGTAACTCTGGCTGGCCTGGAACTTGCTATGTAGACCAGCCTGGCCCCAAATTCAGAGATCTGCCTGCCTCTGCTTCTGTGATTAAAGGTATGCAGTATAATAGCCCCCTGCCTCCCTTCCTCCCTCTCCCTCTATAAACACACATCTGTGTGTGTGCACATATGCACACAAACTTACACATGTGTACCATGAAGTCAGAGGACAATTTATTATGGTTGTTTCTTGTTTCCACTCTGTGGATTCTAGACATTGGAGTTAGGTCATCAGACTTAGCAGCAAACACCCTTACCAGACTCCAGTGCAGAACTTCTATAGCTAAAGTCCTGTGCTGAAGTATAGGGAGATAGCATGGAGAAATGGAGTGTTTGATGTTTAGTAAAGGGTTCCCAACATACCTTGACCTTTGATCCCAAAAGGTGGCACAAACTCCCGGATCCTAGCCCATTTGCGAAAGGAGTCATCCAGGAACATAGGCGCCGGCTTGGAGAACCTGAAACACAGCAATGCAATAGGCTACAGAGCCGGTTGGCCATGGGTCTGTGAAGCCACATTCCAGTCCGACCTCTCCCCAGCCCCCAACAGCCTGTTAACTGGGTAGCTGCTGATTTTATTGAGTGGAGCTTGAGTCTGAAAGAGCAGACCTGGTCAGTCTTTATTTGGCTGTGGGAGTGGAGGGACAGGATCTGCTCTGCACAGATTAATGTTGGAGAGCCAGGAGCTCTCTGGAAGGTTATCTGGGCATCCATCTCCCCTCACTGCTGCCTGCTATGTTCTTCCAATAGGGGAACATGGGGATAAGCCAGCAGAGCACTAAAGTATCCAAAGATCTAGCCAGTATGGGGAGACAGAATGCTGGAGAGGATTCTGGGAGTCAGACCACCCAGGATGAGGAGGAAGGCAAATTCACGATGACACAGCAAAATGGGAAAAGTAAGGAAGAGAGAATTTTGTTAGAATAGAGCAAGAAAAAGCAGAGCCCTGTGATTGGGGTACAGGGCTGAGAGGAAAGGTCAGACTAACCAGAACTGGGGTATACTTGTTGGTATACCCTAAATTCCTATGGAGGTTGGAGAAGTGGATCACAGAATTTAAGAAGATTCACTTAGGTCTATAGGAAAGATGGAAAGGAAAGGAGAAAGGGTGGGAGAGAGGAGTAGGAAATGTAGAGGGGGGAGGGAGAGGAAGGAGGGAAGGAGAAGGGATGCTAAGTTGGGAGAAGGAATGGCAGAATATTCCTCTTCTTAGGCAGGGCAGGCTGGAGGCTTGGGCATGGTTGTACAGGTCACAAGAATGTAAGGGGTGGGGTAGGGAATGAGAGACACCTGGCAGTGACATAGGAGGTGTCAAGCTCTTTGGAGATGCCTGAAAGACACTTCATGTAGAGCCGTGGTTTGGGACCTCTTACAGGCTGGCAGCCTGGGAGGTGGCCAGCACAGGGACTGCTGAGAATCCCACCGTGGGCACTGCTGATCAAGAGTGGAGGCCTAGGTCTTAGGAACTATGCACCTTTGCTTCTGTCCCAACTCCAGCTAGCTCCCTGCATAGCAGGAGGCTGCAGGAAAGCACCTCCTACACCCCCTGCATCCCACTCCCTGCGCCCCACCCTCACTCAGACACTATAACATTCTCTGCTCACATACTGTAACTGTAAGCATCCATTTCTCACCTCCATTGTCGCTAAGTCCACTATCCCACCATCCCAAGAAGAATAAGTGAACAATCACTCAGAGGCCTACAATAGCATTGGAGACTGACATGAACTTGAAAGGGACGGGAGAAAGGTCCTGCTCCCTCCTCCATCACTTGCTATGAAGATGGCCATACATATAGCCACGATAGTCTATGTCTAACCCTCTCCAGGAGTGGAGGCAGCACCCTTTCCTTTGTGTTCCATTTCTCACATATAAAATGCAAATAAGCCGGGCGGTGGTGGCGCATGCCTTTAATCCCAGCACTTGGGAGGCAGAGGCAGGCAGATTTCTGAGTTCAAGGCCAGCCTGGTCTACAGAGTGAGTTCCAGGACAGCCAGGGCTACACAGAGAAACCCTGTCTTGAAAAAACAAAAACAAAAACAAAACAAAACAAATCCAAATAAATTAGCAGCATGTTTGAAGCTTTACTGGAGGCAAGAATCATGGTCAAGGGCTACAGGCATCAGTAACAAGAACAAGCTCCCTGGATGCATAAGCATTTTGAGCTGTGCCCCCCCCGCCCCCGCCCATCTCAGCATTTCAGGAAGGATCTTACAGTTTTGTAAGGTTCCAGAGTCAAGCTTGGACAGGATTTCATCTGTTTTGAAGTCTGTAAGGATGTTATATGCTAATAAAATCTCAGATCTGGCCTAGTGATCTCCCTGTATTTTCTCCCTTTTTTGTCCCTAGATTATTAGAAATTTATTATAATTCCTACTTTTAAGAACACTGTATGCTGGGGGAATGGAGAGAGATAGCTTAGTGGTTAAGAGAACTTGCTGCTTTTCCAGAGGACCCAAGTTCAGTTCCCTGTACCCATGCTAGGAGGCTCACAACCACCTGTAACTCCAGCTCCGGGGCATCCCATGCCCTCTGGACTTCACAGGCACCCCCACATGTCATATGGGCACATATTAATAAAAATAATACATTTCTTTTTGAGGCAAGTTCCCATTGTGTAGCCCTGACTGGTCTTGATCTCACAGAGATCTTCTGCCTCCCAAGCACTGGGATTAAAGGTGTGCACCACACCTAGCAACACCTTAGTTTAGTTTTTTAAAAACAAATTTTCTTCCTGTGTGGTCTACTTTTGCCTTTCATTTTGCCTATGGATGATGTAGATCCAACGATGAAGAAATGCACACACACACACACACACACACACACACACCCAGTGTGTATGCATGCACACATGTACAAGTGTGGAAGCCAGAAGCTAATGCTGGGCGTCTTCCTCCATCATTCTCCACCTTACTGTTTTGAGACAAAATCTCTCCAGGAACTTGGAGCTATATTGGCCTGTATGCCCTAGGGGTCCATCTGTCTGCCTTCCCGGTTCTTGGATGCAGGCACCACCGTGGGGTGACAGGTATGCTGTGTCTGCTTTTTACATGTGTGCTGGGGATACAAAGTCAGGGCCTCGAGCTTATAGAAGCATGGCACCAACTGACCATCTCCTCAGCCTCTAAAATACCCCAGTTTTAAAATAGCTTTTCTTGTGTGTGACCTGCAATGTGTTTACTTTGGAAAGTGAGCAGGTAAGTGTTCACACACCACAATCTTACACCACAGACAGAGTCACCCCTTTCAGCACACGTCAAAACCCATTGGTTGCAAATAAGGTTTTGTAGGCTGTGTTGTAGACTGGGTTTCTCCTAATTCACAGAGACTGGATCCAACAATGAAACCTGGAAGCTGTTGATAAATGTGATCCATTTCAGTCCCCAAAAGTGAAAAGAAAAAGAAGGAGCAAATGAAAATGTGATGAAGAGAAGCAAGAGTTGCCAAATTAGTAAGAGTCAAAAAGGTTCACAGGACAGACTGGAAAAATGCATTAAGTGGGCCAGATAAGGCTTCATAAAAACTATATGTTTCGAGTGTGTAGCCTGCATTTTTCCTACTTTTACAATGCTTCCAAACACTTGCCACTCCGACCCATCCTTTTATTGGGTCTTCATGTTTTAAATTCTCACCCTGTAGCCTCTTTTTATGTCTCTCCAAATGAGCCAGCCTCCTCTAGTGTTTTTTGCTGCTGGTGGGTGCACCCCTTTACAAACAGTACCCCTCACCCCCTGTAGTGTATCTACTCCTAAACCAAACAACCAGGCCTGCCAATAAGACACAACCTCAGCCCTAAGTTTTCTTTTCTTAATCTTTTTTTCTTTTTATACAATTATTTATTGTGTGTTAGCATGTATGTGGAGGTCATAGAACAACTTGTAGGATTTGGTTCTCTCCTTCCTCGATGAGGGTCCCAGGGACAGAATTCAAGTCTTCATGGTGGTAAGTGCCTTTATCCACTGATCAATCTCATTGGCCCATCCCCGCCTTATTTTTTAATTAGTTCTTTTGAGAAATCTGTACGTATTCACTTCTCCCACAACTCCTCCCAGATTCAACCACCTCCCAAGTTTCCTACCTACAAAACCTTGAGCCTGTCCCCACCCCCAAAACCCATTAAGTACAAAGTGTGCTTGGTTGTAGCTAGAGCTGGAGGCTTGATCAGATTCAGGTTCTGTGCTCTAGGAAGAGATGTCTGGAACATAGATGCTCCCCTGTGGTGCTGAGCTTGCACACAGTGCCATGGCACAGTCACCAGGGTACGTGCCCAGACCTGCCAGTGCTGGGATACAGAAGTGTCCATTACCTTCTATCTCCGTTCACCAATTTACCAGCTCATCCTCACGAACTGGGCATACAGGAAAGATGAGGAAAATGCCTGATTTTACCTCCATTTACCAATTATCAGGTGATGAGATCATCACTTAGTGACTTTCAGATCTGATTAATGAGATTATTTCCCTCTTTAAATCATTAAGGATTTATACATTTTATTATAGTTGATAAATACCAACTCACTGTAATTAATACTCTTTGATGTTTGGACAAGTTGTCTTTGGCCACTAGGACATTTTCAGTTTGGCTTCTGAATTATTGGGTACACTTTTCCCTGGGTCCTGAAGTGCACCTAGCAATCTCTGATAAAGGCCTGGCTTTCCATGTGAAAGGAGGTTCCGGGTCTAGCCAGTCTTCTTGACCCCACTTGGACTCATCTGCTAGAAATCAAGGTGCTAGAAATGATTCTGAGAGATGGTAGTGCCAGGGTGTCCCCATGCCTACAGATTGGTCACTTTCTCCAGGCCTTTATAGATGCAACAAACTAAGAAGGAGCTTTTTGAATGACAAAAAAAAAATATCATTTGTAATGATATTCTCAATTCAAATGTAGGCTTCAAGAGATGTGCTTACCTTCCTTTTCAACAATTTTACTTAGACACAATTCACATAACATAAAATTCATGTTTACTCACATCATTTGATTTTATACAGTGTTTTTCTTATTTTATTTAATTTATTTAATTTTCTTGAGACAGAATCCCACTATGTAGCCCAGACTGAATTGGAACTTACTATGCAGACCAGGCTAAATGTTCAAAGATCCATGTGGCTCTGCCTCCTGAGTGATGACAATATACCACCATGCCTAAAATTTTATACACACACACACACACACACACACACACACACACACACACACAG
>JADRCD010120613.1:0-32034 GCA_019843815.1 Montemys delectorum
CCTCCTCCTCCTCCTCCTCCTCCTCCTCCTCCTCCTCCTCCTCCTCCGCCTCCTTCTTTTTTCAGCTGACAGAAAGAGGATTTATTGTACACAAGTTTACACTTGGCCAGAGAACAGAACTAATCCAGAATGCCAAAGGTCCAGGGCAGAGGGCCAATGGGATTGTTTTGGTTGTAAGGAAGGCAGTCATTTTCCCAGGTGATCTCGGCGAGGTGACTTTCCAGGTCTAAGGAGACTTATTACCGAGAGCAGCACACAGCCCAACAACGTGTACTGGTGTCTCAGCCTTCAGCATCCCTTACTTCTGCTCCGGCAGGCTTCATGGGTGCACAAGCTGGCTTACTTGGACCTCTGCCTCATCTTTCTTCTCTTCTTTCGCCGCTTAGCACACATGGCGCAGGAGTCTCAAGGAAGATTTGGCTAAGACAGAGTGAACATCCTTCTTTTTTTTTTTTTTTTTAGGTATTTTCTTTATTTACATGTACATTTTCCCTTTCCCATCTTCCCCTCCAAAACAAACAAACAAACAAACAAACAAACAAAAGCAAGAACAAACCCCTTTTGCCTCCCCCTTCCCCATGCCTGCCACCCCACCCTCTCCCATTTATTGGCCCTGGCATTCCCCTACACTGGGGCACAAAACCTTCACAAGGCCGAGGTCCTTTACTCCTATTGATGATCGAATTTGCAATCCTCTACTATACACATGCTGCCAGTACAGTGAACATCCTTCTTAAGGGAAAACTCTCCTTAGTCCTCAGACTCCATCAAATCTACTCGCTTAGCATGTTTGTTAATCTGCTACCATGTACTTGTTTATTTATAGACAGGTCTTATATTTTGCTTGAATTACTTTTAATCTATTAAATAAAATTTAAGGTCAAGGAGACCAGAAGATCTAAGTATCTTGTACACTTTTTTTTGACTTGTGTTCCAGGTTTATAAAACATGTTTAATAACTATTCATTAATTAAATTAGATGGGAGATGAGAGATAGCTAATTCATTCTCAAATAAAAATCTGTGGAATTCTTTATAGTATTTCCAGGAATATAAATTCCTAAAAGAAGCACAAGTTAATAGAAGGGAGATATTCCAGTATAAGTTAGCATTTGAGTTCCATTCTTCTGTCCCCCCCAAGCTTCACTCTGCTGGTCACTGTCACCTCTTTCTCCCTTCTGGGTTACAAAGTCTCTCATCACAACTTTGTCTACCTATATATTCTACTCCCCTGTCCAAGAACTATTATGTTCCCATTATCCATAATCTAGAATGGCTACTGTAAATCACTTGCTTTATCTCTTGATAAAATTGTATATTATAGATCCAGTGGACACAGCTAACTCAGTCCTCTTCTAACATTAAGAATTTAGATTTGCAGAGAAAAATAATGTGATTGTCCAGGAGTCAGCTGCACTTCTCTGGACCTAGAAGAACTAATAAGGTAGGGCCATATATTAAGTAGAGAAGCTATTTTCCTGCCCTGAGCTATAACTGTCTAGATTTGAAATGATAGGTCCATTACATATTTCAAATTCATGTCTAAAATTTTATATTTTGTGTTTAAATTATGTGAATAGACAGGTTCTTATGGGTAGTAGGGGAGTAAGAGAGATTCTTCTTGGCAATCTACAGAAAGGAAATTCAGTGTCTATATCTTATCCTGTACCCAGAAGTAGAAGTCCTTTCGTAAACTACATGTGCTTAGAATCTAGCTGTCTCCTACATATGGGACATTCAGCCAAGAGAAGGTCTCTTGCCTCCTGCTGCTGAGGAAATTGCATTATTGGATTTTTAAATAAACCATTGGCCAGAATATCTAAGAGTCTTTCTTGCAGACCTTGACAGGTTTTTTTTTTTTTTTTTTAAATTAAAAATCCTAGCCTGGGGCAAACTGAAAATGTCTTCACTTTTGCAACCATTGCCTGATTCATATTTGAACTGCGTGTTAAATGCTGGAGCTTCTAGTGACTTGATCCTGGGACTCCAGTCAGTATATTTCTGACATTGTTGAACTTGGGTGCTTATTTGTTAGGGGTCAGGCAAGTTACCCAGTTGCACCTCTGTGTGAATCTCAAATACTTACCTTGTCTTTCCCACTGAATGAATTAAATCAGTCAAGCAACACATCTTATGTAAGTGATAAAACACAAATCCCATAGGGAATCCATACTGTATAAGGCCTCCTTGACAAAAAAGTTCCAATAACAGAACAGTATAAGTCAGTACAGTACATATGCACTCTTAGTAATATTAACCAAAGACACTTAGAAACATCAATGCCAACACAACCTTATGAGACTATGTATAAATGAGCTTTTTGGCTTGTACCCTGAAATACAAGAATGGCTAATAATACTCTGGACCATATTGAAAAAATTAGGACACCTGGTAAGGATTTTTCACTAAAATGGTGTGATGTCATGCATGCACATCACAAATTTTCAAGAGGTAATGCTCTGGGGGCTTGAACAAAAAAAAATTCTTATTTTCCAATGTGAATAGATAAATAAAGCATAATTTATGAATTTACTCCATTTTCTTGCTCATCAATACATCCTTGGTTTTACAAGGATAAACAGAGGATTCTGAAAAACGCTGTCTGTTTTTTATTTTTTTTTCAGCAGAAATTCAGATTTTTATATATAAGTTCAAGCCAGAATGATAGAACAAGATAAAACAATTTGAAATTTTCTCTAATACAACACATTTTATTCTTCACTGTATATAGTTGAGATTCATACACCTAGTAATAAAGCTTACCTAAAATATTAACTGAAAAACAAAACAAAAGAAAAAGATGATACTTAAATTATCTCCTGTGGTTCCATATCCAGTCCTCCTTCTAGTTTGCACATTATCTCTAATTTGCAACTCCCATCTCAATACAAACCAGTGTGACTTGTTCAGGGCCGAGCCTCATGCTTAAATCTAGGCACAAAGATATTAATAAAACATAATTCTGAGGTATAGAAGCTCAGGTAGAAAGACAAAGCACCCATGATCTGATAAAAGCAATGGATGTGGGAGAAATTTTGAAAGAATTATCAGAGTTACTTATTGGTAAATTGTTATACCTAAAAGTTGTTGGGTCCCTCCCTTCCTGCCTCAACTCTGAGACATCGGAGCTTGCAACAGGAGACTCAGCTCACATCTGCTGTGCCAAGACAAAGGCCCACTGTTCTGAGTTTCACCTTCGAGGATTCCAGAGAAAGGTAGGCCAGCTGGCTGGCACGTCTGCTAGCTGAAGACATCTGCTACTGACCTCCTCTCCCACCGTGGGCCGCACCTCCAACCTCTCTCAGAAGCTGAGACCTGTGGGACATCCTGAGCTGCAAGACATCCTGACCTATGGTCCTCAAGGAGTCACGCCCCCGCAGCCCTGCTTTCCTGACTCTTTCCTGACTCCTCCCAAATTGTTTATGTTATGCAAATGTCACTGTAACCTAGAGATACAGTTTTAGCTTCCCCGTGTACATACAAATCTTGAACCCCTAAAAGTAAAGTCGAAGCTTTGATTGGGACACAACTTGGCTTCGTGTTCTTTTGTTCAGGTCTTTCTTCTCCCTTTGGTCGAGAGAGAACCCAGTTCGTGAAACTGCGGGACAGTTTCAAAAAGTTGTCTTCCACAAAACATATTTGCTACTTTCAATGAACAGGTAATTCTTTTCCTTTATAAATTGCCCTGGGGGTAAATGAGATATTGAACTATTAATCTACATGGTATAAAGCAAAAAAACACAAACACAAAACAAAACAAAACAAACAAAAAAACAAAAAAAAAACTTTTTAAAAAAAGAGTATCCATATATCTGCTGAAGTATTGATATTATACTTTATATTTCTAGCCTGTCTTAACATCAAACTAAGCATTATTACACAGAGTTGATGCAAAGGTTAGCCAATCATTTGATTGACCAGCAATTAAGTTGTCTATAAAGAGAGAAGGCAGTGTGTCTGGCAGGACAGAAATACATTCTTCAGCTGTTCACCAGCACAGGAAATTTTATCAATTATATGAATAATTGAACTTTTTGGATTCTAGGGATCCCCTTACTTATATTTTCCACAAGACCAGGCTCTACGGAGCTCCTGATTTCAAGGCGTTGTCCTCCTGCATCATTTCAAGTGACAGACTGTCCACTACTTCAATAAGATACCCATTCAATGCTACATTCTTCTGGCTTTGTGTTTATGAAATTAAAAAAGTTATGCTCAAAGAACAGTGGTACAAGACAAAGAGACAAAATAATCATTGTTTGCAAAGGATATATTTTGATGTTCAGAACTTGCAAAAGTATCACCTGGACAATTATTAAATGAATAACAAAGCTGAACAAAGAGGCAAGTTACAGGATAAATACCTACAGTATGTGAAATGTGATTTCAAAATGTCTATTCAAAACAGCAATAGAGAAATATAGCACAGTTGTGAATAGCTTTAGCAAAATAAATGAAAGATACTGGTGAACAAAACAAAAATTTACACTGAAGAATAGAAAACACTTGCATCATTTCCTAAATAGGAAAATAAAAAGAGTTACCACGTAATAATGTACAGAGATCAACTGTCCCTAAGTTAGTTTGCAGGTTTATCATATTTTCCAATCAAAATAAGGTAGACTTGTTAGAATCTTAATAAGATAACTCTAAAATTCATCCAAAATGATGACAGTAAAATTGATGTCCTTATTTTTGGCATTACCTTTTTTTTTATGAATTAAGTTATTTATTTATTTACACTCAGATCGCAGCTTTTCCTTTCTTTTGTGCTTCCCTCCCACCTCCCCTTCTCACAATCCACCTCTCATCCTCTTCTCCTCCGGAAAGGGGAGGCCTCCCCTGAACATTAACCAGCCTTGGCATATCCGGACATGTTAAAACTAGGTGCATCTTCCATTGAGGCAAGAAAAGCAACCCAGTTAGGGGAAATGGATCCTAATTGTAGACCATGTAATCAGACAGCTCTTACTCTCACTTTAGGAGTCCCACATTAAGACCCACCTGCATAATTGATGACTATGTTCAGAGGGCCTGGGTCCATCCGATTGATGCTCTCCAGTTGGCAATTCAGTCTCTGTGAGCCCCTATGGTCATGGGTTAATGTAGGTTTTCTTGTGTGGTCCTTGACCCCTCTGGCATCTTCAATCCTTCCTTCCCCTCTTCCTCAGGATTCCTCAAGCCCCACTTAATTTTTAGCTGTGGGTTTCTGCATCAATTTCCACAAATGTCTGGTTCACTGTCATTCCTTAAAAGAATTATTCAAAAGGGTTGCTCTTATTTTTCCAAGCAAAGTGAGTGAATATCTAATTGTTTATATTTTGTAAGGCATCAATGAGCAAATATACATTAAAAAGTTCAATTTATTCCCTCTTGGAAGTTTTTTGATATCTGCAATCAAATATGAAGATGAAATGTTATTTCCAACATGTAATCTGGACCCCTTTGTCACATCTTTAAAAATGTCTCTGTGATGAGAACTTCAGGATTACTGAAAAATTAAATGTAAATTTTAAAGGAAAAGGTAAGTGATCCTGAAAACTGATCAAAGTGAGGTACAAAGGGAAAGAGGTTCCTTTTTGTTTTAGAAGATGAGACCACACACACAAAGCAAATGTAAATATGTAACTAAATATAACTATATTTAGATATGTAACTAAATGTAGACATGTAACTAAAAATACATTTACTTAAATATCAAAGAAAACATTGAACCCTGAGAAAGACTACAAACTTTTCAGATAAATGTCTGTAACTGTATAATGGTGATGCTCAAAGCATAAAAGAAATCTGTGGAAACATTCAGATTCTAATTTATACCTAGCTGTAAAATGTCATGAGGAAGCAATTCAGAAAAGAGAAAATATAAATGCTAAATAAACATATGTTTTAGAGTAGCAACCTCACTAGCAATTAAACAAATGCAAATTAAAGCAAAGAGCTATTATCCTCACCTCTCAAATTAGCAAAACGGGAGGGAAAAAATTCTACTCTAAATAGGGATCTGTGAGATCAGCATTCTGCTCTGCTCCTGGGGTATAAATCTCTACATCTTTGGAAAAAAGAGCTTAACAATTTTATCTGGAGACAAAACTTTAAATTATTTTAAAGCAGTATAAATATTTGGAAGATGTGAAGACAATACATTTATGATGCAGGAAAAATACACAAAGGCACGCATTGCAGAAATTTGGGATTTTTAAGTGCATATACTTTTTGAATAGTACAGTTAAAGCTTGTTTCTTTTAATTCTCAATTATGTGTATGTGTATGCATCTGTGCATAGGTATGAATATGTGAGTACTGGTACTCACAGATGCCAGATGTATCCAATCACCCTGGAGCTGAGGTCTGCAGACAGGTGCTCTGCACCAGTAGCACACATTCTTATCTTCTTGAGCCATGTCTCCAAGACCCTGATAGCATATTTAGAAACAAAACTACAACCAATGAAATGATTTGAGGCCTAGAAAGATGGATCAGTATCTAAAACATTGGATGCTTTTGCACAGGACTCATATTCACTTCCCACCACCTACATGGAAACTTACAACTGCCCGTAACTCCAATTCTGCCTGGTGGTCTTAATTACTCTTCTGTCCTTCACAGCTACATGGTGTACATACTTACACTCAGGTATACATACTCACACTCAAGTATACAAAAATACACATGAATGAAAAAAATCTATCTTAAAAATTATTTAAATTACAATATACAGATAGGATGGTAACATATACTGTAATCATAGATGAGACCTGGAAGCAATCTTTAAATCTTTAATGGTTTTACTGAGATGTATTTTTTGTAAAATGCAACCCATATATTATAGCATAAAGTTTGGTTAGTTTGGATAACTCTATGGAACTGTATAATCACCGACACAATTTACTTTTATCATGTTTTTATTACCCTAAATCCTAAATATTTTATATTTTCCCATTTTATTTTGCAGTTCATTTTTTGCCCCTAAATTAGAAATTACTCTATTTCTTCTCTGTAAAAAGTTGGACATTTCACATAGATGAAATTATGTGATATTCAATCTCCAAATATTTTAATCCAACACTATTGCCATCAATATTATATTTCTGCAAGTCCATAAGAACTATCTGTTTATATTGCCACCTCTCCCAAGTTATCAGGAATCAGCTTGACAACTGAAGCATCATTGGTAATGTTTTAGAGAGAGAATTATAAAGGAATTGCCTATCTACAGAAACATCTACTTCTGTAAAGAGACATTATGACAAGGGTACTCTTACTTTTAAAAAACATTAAACTTTGTTCAAAATTTCAGAGGACTACTTCATTATCATCATGGAAGTATGCAAGTAGGTGTGGGCTATGATCCTGGAAAAGTAGTTGAAAGTTTTACACTGTGATCTTCAGGCAGCAGTCAGAGAGAGACTGGATGATATTAGGGTAGGCTTTACAAAGTTCAAAGTCCACTAAGAGTGACCTACCTCTTTCCACAAGTCCACATCTCCTATATCAAGCATTTAAAAATGTGAACACATGAGGAACCATTGTTATTCAAATCACCACAGAGGGTAAAGGAGCTCTTGTGACATTAGTAGAAAGGGGAAGAGCTGAAGGTCGTCTCTAACTTCCGCATGTTTAGTTTACCATGGACCTGAACACACACACACACACACACACATTCACATACCCACAGGTGTATATACCTATGGGTGAACACACACATGTGCACATATACACAGAGAATCACTCAGGGACACAAACACACTAAATATAATGATAATATTATTAAGAGTGGTATTTCAAAAAATTAGACTCAGAGAAAATAACATTAAAAATAGTATTAAGCTTTCAGTTGCTTATTGTTTCTTCTCCCTTCCAACTATTAACCTGCTTAATTGTACCCACATGTTACGCTGGGCATTTCTTTGGCTTGAAGCTTACCAATTTCTGCTGTGATTTCTAGCTTATTTCAATAGAAGTAAGAAGAAAATCATGACCTGAAAGGTTCAGATAAACACTGGGGGAATGATTCTCAGCAGAATCCCTAACGTTAGGGTGACAATGCAGGCACAATAAGAAGATGCTTTACTTTTGCCTTTGAAATCTCCCCTCTTGTGAAAAGGAAGTCTTAAATGGAAGTTAGCTGAGTACCCCAGCATCCAGGCTAGACACTAACTTAATGCACTAGCAGCCATATGCTATGCTTTTCATCATGTGAAGCATTGTAGTGGATTCATACAGGACACAGGAATGGATAGATAACATGTTCCTATTTTAGTACATTTATGGTCTCAACTACTGACTCTCAAATTTGAATGTACATGTCATCCCCAGGGGAGCATTAAAAATACTGAGACCCATAGTACACCTGGTGAGAACTTAATTTAATTGGTCTAGGGTATCGTCTGAGCATCATGAGTTTTAAAGCTCTCTAGATGATTCTAATGGGCAGTCGTGTTTGAAAACTACTGTTGAAAAAGAACAAATGATGAAATATTTAATCATAAAACAGCTCTGATGATATCATTTTACTGGGTCATATCCTTAATATCTTCCCCCATTGTCTGTATGAGTAATTTCAAATTCTTATTTGAGTCTTGAATTAAAAACTCATTCAGTTTTATAAAATCTAATCCTTATTGAACTTTACTCACTAGGATGTTCCAACAGAACATCTACTGCCTGAGCTTCTCTAACTCTAGTCTGGAAAGAAAAGTGGATTTATTTCAACCAATTCCACTTGATTCTCACTACCTTTATAATTCTCAGTAGGAACAGACTGTTGTGTTTGATGTATTGGAAAAGTCTACCATGGTAGGACATTCTAGGAAAAACATAATTTGAGAACTAAATATTTGACAAACAGGAATTCTTCCTCTGCTGCCCTTATCTTCTAGTTTAAGTTTGTAAAGTACAACTTGAGCACTTCTCAGTGATGCCCCCTTGTCTTCCTTATGTTTCATATCTTGCCTCATAAAATTCAGTTGATCCTCTGAATCTTCATTTGTACTCCATTACAACTTTTTTTCATCGAGTCATTGTTTGCTTTCATGCACCTCTCACAGACTTTAAACTATAGAATTTAAATATTAGATGACCTGGAAGTTTGGATAGAACACACTTCTTAGTCAGAGAATTTTAATGCTCCTAATCTTGACACCATACTTCCACAACTACGGTTCTTTTAAGATACCCTAGTAAGCTTGTTATGAATTCATCTTTATGTATTTCTTTTAGCAATAACCCAAACATAGTATGTTCTCATTTTTTCCAGAGTTAAACCGCAGCAATTCAAGACAGATATGATAAGTGAGAAATGATATCTGCAGACACAGGATGAAAGAAGTCGTGCTGGTTTGAGATGATAAAAATATATCTTAGATGATAAATTATATTTCAGACAGAAGAGATATAAAGATGATTCCTGGCTCAGAGTCTGGAGCTGGGATCACAGAGAAGAGAACAAGTTTTAGAAAGATGTTGGGACAGGTTACTTGGAGATACACAATTCTTGTCTTTATCTGTTTCAGGCAAGTAGGTCCTGAATGGACAGTGAATTTACAGGGGAAAGAGCTTTTAAGGGTTATGAAGGGTGAAAGAAATAAAGTGGGTACCAATGGATGAGAAAGCAGCAATAGAAGGATATTCCACAGAATTTCTGTGGGTATCTTTCAAAAATATGCATCCATTGCCTTTATTGAAAGTCACCCCAAGATTTATAGGGTACAGAGAAGAACTATTACAAGGTGGATGAAATGGCCCACTTAGAAACTCTTCCAGCACTCATAGAGCAGCTGAGTTTTAAAAGCCATTTCTGCAATTGTTCAGAGCTGTCAAATGTCTCTGGCAGATCAATAGGTTACTGTGAAATTTGCCAACTCTTAGCCAATCAAAATGTAAATTCCAGGTAAATTTAATACATAAAATAACTTGTCTTCCTTAAGCCATTTTGAAAGTCATGAAAAGAAATTTGACTTTTCCTCATGACTGTCTTATTAGAGATAGAGTGCAGTCAGGGTTAACTGTTTACTTAGCCTCAAAGCTCCTTGAAGAACTGGTGGAGGCAACGAGGTACAGAGTCTTATGAGTTTCTGGTCTTATCATCAATGTGCAACAAAGAGCTAGAAAGCTGAGATTTTGGACACCTTTTTCGAGACATGTTAAGGGTAATTATGAAGTCTTATTGTGTCTGCTAGCTGGATAGGTGATTATAAAGTCATATACTCCACATTCGTGCTCTCATAAGCTGTCTATTTTTCTAGCACATGTACTGCATGTCTGCATACATGATTCTGTGTGTGCATGCTGCAACCTATCTCTTTCAGCAAAAAAAAAAAAAAAAAATGTAAATCTTAACACCAAAAGGAAAGATTTATAGCCTAGCCAGATGGCTCCAGGCATCAGACAAAAATGTGGTTTAGAAACATGCTCTAATTTTTCACAGTCAAAAAAAAATCCATAATGGGAAATGCGTGTAGACAAGGAAAAAAAAAAACTTTGAACTCAGGAATGTCTAAGTGGGGTTTCCCCATTAAGGAGGAGGGCATGGGGAAAGGGGAACTGGGAAGGGGGCAGTGATTAGGATGTAAAGTGAAAAATAAATAAGTAAGTAAATAAATAAATAAATGGAATAAACAACCTTTGACATCCACGATGCCATTTAATTCTGTAAAGTATGTGTTGGTGACGATAGAAAGATCCAGGCAGTGAAACAGCTTACTAAACAACAGGTAATAAATTTGGAGATATGACTTGGACAAAGGGAAGCAGTAGCTATTGCACTGTCAGATACGCTTTTTAAATAGTCTCTTCTATTCCATATTTCCACATATTATTTTATTTGGAATACTGTGTTAGGTTTTCAAAAGTATATTTTTCAAAACTTACAACAAAAGTCATGCATGGAAGCTCAAAAAATTTGACTCCCTCCTGGATTTTCCAGAATAAAATACTTCCCTGATATGATCTTCAGCTCTGTGCTGATACCCATTCCTGAATCCTGACTATGAGATGAAGCATATAAAGCATGTGATGTGTGATACAGCTACGAGATGGTATCAGTCTGATGTTCATACCTAGCCTTTAGTTTCCAGTTAGTCTAGACAGTGATAAAAGAGGATGAACATATTTCAATCCACATAACAACCTTCACCACATTTTTTACTTTATTCATTTTATTTCTGTACCATTATATTAATTAATTTTTGTTATATATTTCTCATGATTTTATACATGAATGTATCATGTTTAGGTCATATTCATTCTCTTTTTCCACTCCAGGTCTTTTTTTAATAGAACCTTTCCACATCTTTTACAACTTCCTGTCTCTTTCTCCTGTCCCTTCCCTCTATCTTTCTGCTGCTTCTTCTTTTTCTGCTACTTCTTCTCATCTTCTCTTTTTTTTTCCTGGAAGTCAGTATCCAAATTAGTATTGTCCATATGAGTAGAGATGTAGAACATGAGAATCTACCATGGCCCATAGGAATGAAAAGAAACAAAAGCAAAGGCTTGACTCTTCCTTCTTCAGAATCCATCATCTGCCAAAAACAAAACAAAACAAAACAAAAACAAAAACAAAAGCAAAAACATCCTGCTCAGTTATGGGGAGCGATTCATGAATCTCTCCTCCTCAATTTTAGAGAATTATCTCATTTTGTTTTTGTGCAGGTCATGTGAGTGTAACCAGAATTCTCCAAAGTTCATTAGTGCAACAGCCCTGTAATGTCTGGAAGATTTTATCTTATAGTAATTCTCCCTGACCTCTAGCCCTTACTGTCTTTCCTCAATGTTCATGCAGCTTTGTCGATGATGTGATAGATATGTATCAGTTGGAGATGAGTACCCAATGGCCACATTTTTGTCACTTTAAATGGATGTAAGTCTCTGTATTAATTGCCCTTTACAAAATGAAAAAGCTTTTATTATGAGGAATGAGAAACACACATAACTATCATTTCTATTATCTATCATATACATACTCATATACATCCTACACATATACATATACACATACATGTAAACATAAACATATACACATACATATACACACAGAGACAAATATACACAAGTGTTTGTGTGTGTTATGTGTGGAATATTTTGCTTGCTAAGACCCTCCTTCACTGAGGGATGAAAGCAACATCTTCCACATCCAAGTATCATCCTGACTGAACAGGTTACTAAGAGTGGAATGACATTCATAGTGACAGAATAATGAAAGACAAAGTTAAGATCCACCAAAAATTTTTATTGTTCCCTGTCATCGTTCAGTGTCCAAAATAGAATCATGACTACCATGACATAAACAAGAAAGTAGAGGTTCTCTAAAGCTATGTGTTGTATCAGCTAGAGAATAGTGGATGCATTTGATAAATAGAAGAGAGAGGAGAAAGCAAGAGAGCAAGAGAGAGAGCAAGAGAGCAAGGGAGAGTGAGAGCGAGTGAGAGAGAGAGAGAGAGAGAGAGAGAGAGAGAGGGGGAGGGGGAGGGGGACAGGGAGAGAGAGGGATTTTAATTCAATAACAGATACAGCAGCTTCTGTCCATTGGTTGGGTAGAAATATCTCCTTCTGACTCTTTTAGCTGCTTGTTGGACATTTCAGAGGGCAGTCATGATAGGCCTCAGTAATAGTGTCAGGTCTTGGGACCTCCCTTGAGCTGGATCCCACTTTGGGCCTGTCGCTGGACCTTCTTTTCTTCGGGCTCCTCTCCATTTCCATCCTTGTAATTCTTTCAGACAGGAACAATTATGGGTCAGAGATGTGGCTGTGGGATGGCAACTCCACCCCTCACTTGATACCCTGTCTTCCTGCTAGAGGTAGGCTCTATAAGTTCCCTTTCCCTACTGTCAAGATTTTCATCTAAGTTCCCTCCTTTTGATTCCTGAGGGTCTCTTGCCTCCCAGGTCTCTGGTGCATTCTCGAGGGTCCTTCCCGAACCTCCTATAACACTGGACCACCAAACAGACATCATACACTAGCTGATATGAGGTTCCCAACACACATACAGTAGAGGACTTCCAGGTCTGTGTTCATTCAGAGATGATGCACATAACCCTCAAGAGACTGGAGGCCCCAGGGGATTTAGAGGTCAGGTGGGGTGGTGAGTGGGGGCATCCACGAGGAGATTGGGGGAGGGGGAGGAGGTGAGGGATGTAAAGCATTTGGAGGATAGATGGGGTGAATGAAACATGGAGTGTAGAAACTTAATTTAATAAAAAAAATTAAAAAAAGAAAGCAGCTTGCTACTATATCTTTTTAACACATCAACAGTAGTAGGACTTATGGCCTCACAGCCGTGGATTCTTGGACAGGTTTAAAGTACCAGGCATGGATTCCCTGTTGTGGAACAGACTTTAAATTCATTTCAAAAGCTGTTAGTTACCCTCATAATATCTATAAAACTACTATGCCAGTGGATATTTCTTATGTGGCTAGTCTTTATTATAGCTTGCATTTTCATACCTGGGTAATAATAGTGATTGTCATATAACTAGACACATCTGAAAGAAATGATCATTAATATCTTGATATCATTGAAGAGCTTGTCTTCTGCCTATACCTTCCCTCATTGTCCTGGCTTCTAAAGATTCCAGCCCATAAGTAGCAGGGTCTCTCTCATAACTGTTCTTGATTTCTTGAGGTTGTACTATATATACTCGAGGCTATGGCTGTTAGGCTGTTTCAACAGTTATGACTTTCTTAGAGTTCCAGTAACCATTCCTTTCTCTGTGCCATGAAGCCTGGGATAACAACAGTTGCCTTTTTTGTCATTATCCACAATACACTTACCTCTCTGTTGGCTCTCTACCTACACTTTCATTTCTAGTTCTTGCCATAAACAAGCTTCAGCTGCTCTGTTGGGTGTAGCATTTGTTGCTTGCCAGGACCCTCCTTCATTGAGGGATGAAAGAAACATACTCGACCTCTAGGTATCATCCCAACACAACAGGTGGCTAACAGAGGAATGACATTTGTAGTGACAGAATAATCAAAGACAAAGTTAAGATCCACCAAAAAATAATTTTCCCTGTCCGAAATTGAAAGCCAGGGAGAGAGCCTCACCATGCTAGGTGTCAATATCCTAGATTCACTTACTGAAAAGGACCTCTGTTTGGAAAGCAGGAGCAAGCATTCCTGCTGATACAAAGTGGCTTGATTAGCAATGGGGAAAAGGTTTCTTTTAGGTGTGTTGAATTAA
The DNA here is from genome assembly GCA_019843815.1 of Montemys delectorum. Taxonomy (NCBI): domain Eukaryota; kingdom Metazoa; phylum Chordata; class Mammalia; order Rodentia; family Muridae; genus Montemys; species Montemys delectorum. The sequence continues at coordinate 14,179 of JADRCD010120613.1, forward strand.
AACTTAGAAAAAACATCATGCATTCTTTTTATTGTTGCTCCATTCCCACTCAACTCTGCACCTGACTGTGTGATGCATAATCAATGCCAAAATCCTTACTGTGCACTTAACATTCTTTCTATGTGTCTAGGATGACTCTTTATCAAATTTTCTGCATCACCCGCTATTCCGAAGGAAAGATTTCACAGAATGCTTCTCCGAACTCCATGATGAAAACTTCGAACTCCATGATGAAAACCTCAAGAACTTTTGTACATAGCTCATGAGAGTGGTCATTCTCTCCCTTTTGGGAGTTTCAGCTATAATGTTACCCAATAATTAGATTTTCCTGAGCAACTTAAATAACACTTTACTGTACATAACACACAGGTCTTCCTCAGAATACATAATATCACTTCTAATTCACTTAAATATTCATTTCTTCATGTTGTTTTCCAAAATAGGATATACATTCAAAGTATCTCAGGTGTCTAGAATTATGGCTTTAAGTCAGAGTTATTATGTCAACTTTTAATGTAATCATGTTAGCTAACATTTATTCAAGATTTATTATGGAACAAATCCAACTTTCCATGTATTATGCTCAGGCACTCATTTTCTTTCTCTATAGAAATACAGTGAACATGATAGAATCATGACCCCCTATGTCATAGACAAAAAAGTTGAGACTCTTCAAAGCTATGTGTTTGATCAGATTAAGATATAGAAGATGCATCGAGTAAACAGAGGAAGTGGGTTCTGAACACAAATAGTGAGCTATGGCTTGATTCTTAATGAATACACTCTACTCTGGGTCTTTCCCACAAGGAGGTGGTTTGGCCTTTTCATAGATGCTTTTCTATATGTTACTCTGCCTGACCAACTTGCAATTAAATTGAATGTGACTCAAATATCATAAGCTTTGATTTGGCCCCTGACATAATTCTTCCCCTTTTTATCATACTATTTCATGTGATTTGGCTACTTTGCAATAAACAAAAAGTATTAATTATGAAATTACTAGCTTTTAAAGGCAAGAACATTCACATTACATGTTATACATCATATTTTAGACATCAAATGGCATTGGATAGATAAATATGTATGTACTAAGTCATGTACCTTACTCCAAGAATTTGGCCATTTTGTCAAAAAAAAAATATAGTGGAAATGCCAATCTCTCTAACATTGTGAAATGATGTTGTCATCTATAAATGTTTGGGGCAACAGTGTTCATAGTTTACCTGGAATATATTTTTCTGAATCTGATCTCAGTGTTCATACTGAAGTTAGGAGGTGGTACAAAATATCTAGAGAGAAGCAGCTATTGTGGAACCATTAAATGAAAAACTACATAGTGAATAATGAAAAATGAATTTAAAAAAGATATAAGGATCGTCTAGAAACCCAGAAGATCGTTTAACATAGGTGGACATCCTAGCTCAGTGTAAGACATTTTGACCCTTTAATCTGGTCTTCCTCCTCGAAGCCTTATAAGAACCCTTTCCATATTTAATAGTATGTGCTTCACTCAGTTCCACTGCTTAGGTGAGATAAACCAAAAGTAGTCCTTTGTTTCACAGAGTTTTCATAAAGAAAATGCAATGGGTTAGTGAATAATAGGAAATATACCTTCCAACCAAGTACTTGTTGGGCCCAAGGATGTAACAATTCAAGACAATAAGAATGAGAAATGAAGCCATTTAATAGAAAGTGAAAAGGGGCTTGATGATTGGGTCATTCTTTGTTACAGAAAAGCTCGTCAGGTTATCAAGACAATGACAGGCAAATAAAGAGAAGAACTAAGACTCCTTAAGGAGGCATGGAGCTTGAAGTGGTACTAGAAAAAGGAGGGAAGGAATAAAATTAACATTTGCTTTGTGATGTTTATATTTTCCTAGCATTAACATCGCAACAGCAATCTTAATAGCAATGACAAGCAGACTGCATTATTGAAAAGATTCCAAGGGAAACAGTTCTTATTGTCAGCATTCAGCAAAGAAATCCTAAAAAGAAAACTCCCCATGAGAGAATATACATGCTTATTGGATACTGGGAGGATGCAGTCCCCTTGTGTTTGCAGATCAGGCCATGTGCTACATTCTTCACAGTCTCAGCTGTTATTACTCTTCTTCATTGCTTTCCCACATCTCAGCGGAAACATCTTTGTCCTCAAATATTCAATTAATTATTTGGAATATTTTATCAATATTATTGTGAGATTCTTTTGACCAAACCATGAAGTGAAAGATAGGTGACTCTTTCCTTGCATACTCCATCGTCAGAGGAAGAATAACAGCGAATGTAGGTATGGCCTTCAATAAATATAGATTAAATGAAATTAAGGTGAAATTGCCAAAGGGCTTTAGAGATTATTGGCAGATATGCAGGTGTATAGGGCAGTAGGGAAGGAGTAAATAGTCATTCTTTCAAATTAATCTGGAAAGCAAACTGTTAACTAGACTTTAATAAATTTTCTTCCTATAGCTGTCTTTATTCTTTTTGATATGTACATATGCATCCAGAATGGGATTTCCTGGGCAGAATTTCTGAACTATTCTGCCACAAAACCTTTTATTAAAAACCTTGTCCAATTGTTGCTTTGTATTTTTCTGGTTTAGAATCTAGTTCAATAAAACAAGAAAGAAATCACCCACTACCACTTTGCTGTGTTCAATCTGTGGTTTTAAACGTAATAATGTTTCTTTTTTAAAATTTGGTGATTTGTTTTTAAACATTTGTTAGGAGTGAAATGTTCTGTTGTATTTATTTTTTCCTAAATGACTACAAACTATCTCCTTTATTGGTTGTGATTATATTTGATTTGAAGTCCATTTTGTCAGATATTAGAATAATACTCTTGCTTGTTTCATTGTTGGTTAGAATAATTTTGCATTCTTTTACTCTAAAGGGATATATATATATATATATTAGAGTAATATAATAGAGTTTATTTGGGGAAGGAGAGGGGAGTTAAGAGGGTAGCAGAGGCAGAGAAAGGCAGAGAGAAGGAGAGAGTAGAGAAGTAGGAGCCGGCTATGACCACGTGGAGAGAGGGGGAAAGGGAATGGGAAGAGATGAGGAGCAAGGGGGTAAGAGGCAGGAGTAAGAGGAAAAGGGTATATATTGTTTATTGTGAGCTGTGCTTTTTTTGAGTCAGCAAAAAGGTAGATTTTATTTTCTGATATTTTCCATTGAGAAGTTAAGACCATTGATGTTATTGAATAAATTATAGTAATATTTGTCAAAAACTTAGCTTTAGTACTTTACTAAACACACTTGTTTCTCATTATGTAAAATGTTGATCAAGAAGAAACCTTTAAAATGACTTTGCCTAATCTTCTCTATTCATAGAAAGAGCATGAGAGATAACATAATCCACTGTAAAAAGTTTTTTTGAAAATGAGATAAGTAGGCATATTTAAAGGATATAATGCACTATTACACACTCTGTTATTCTTTCGTAGATGAAATTGTTAAGTTTTCACTGAGTAAGAATTATAGGGATTCAGAGTCAAAATTTAAAGATGAGGTCAAGATGAATCTAACCTCAATGATGCAATGTCTCTTGCGTAATCATTTGATTTTTCACTCTGTATAATGGGACTAAAGACAATCACATTCAGTGATTCCTCTGAGTAAAGGCAGTGATGTAGGTTAAGCCTTTAGAATTGTATTTAGTGTCTATCCAGTAAGTATAGCTGAGAGTTCCCAGTTTAAATGCAAGTGTTAATAAGGGCTGATACATATTTTAAAAAATGAGGTAAGTACATTTTTCTCTCGCTCAACTAACATGAGAGAAAATGATGATCAAAGCAGCAAAGCAATTCACTGGAGTTGCATAGGTAAAATGCAAGGAAGATATGAATCAAATACTACTGGGATGGAAGAAAAAACATTGTTTTCAGAGACTCCCAACCTGCCTCAGTTGAGTCACCCACACTCATCCCTATAGCAGTAGAATGGTACTGGTTAAGCTAAATATTTCACTCCCAGATTGTTGCTGTTGTTATCTTAAAGTTAGAATTTTTCTCTCAGGCTAGTCCATCAATGGTGGTGAAGTTGTAATGGTTTTTAATGCCAACTTGAAAGCATTCAAAAATCACTTAGGAGACACAGCTTGTGGCTGTGATTGTGAGGACTTTCTATAGAGTATTAATTGAGGGAGACCTTAGGAACTATGCTTGGCACTATCCGATGGCCTGATGTCTTGGATTGAAAAATATGGAAAACAGAAGGAAGTGGTTGAGTGTTGTCACCTTTACTATCCTCTCTTTCTCATATTGCTTAGATATGAGCATGGTGTCTGCTACCATATCTTCCTTCTTTAACAACCAGGTCAATAATTAGTCAATACAAAAAAAGAAAAGCAACTGATATGGTGGTCTTTGTTTCCGCAAAGCAGTATATGAAGTAAGGTCAAATTTATCATATAATAGAAATCTTTAAGATGACTTTATTCTAATCTCTATTCATATGAAAAGCTTGAGAGATAAAATAATCCATGTTAAAAGTCATTTTGAAACTGAAATAGGTCGGCATATTTAAGGGATATAATGCACTATTCCACACTCACCATCTCCTACCCTCAAGATCACAAGTAACAGAGAGAGCATCAATGGAAAAAGTCTGTGGTGGGTACATGACATGTCACAACCATCTAACATGATACAATTGAGTTTCTAATCTATCTGTTAGCTCTGGCCTGGTTCCTTTCTTTTTGGAAGTGTATAATTCCGTAATCGACTCTGTCTGGGCTACTATCCAGCTTTCCCTATCATTTATTCTTTGTACCACAACATATAACCTAGAAATCCAAACAGATCCCCACCCAGCTCTAATATCAGGCAACAAAATTTATGGTTAAGACTTTTCCTATGTTCAACAAACTCAGTTATTTTCTCAGTCGTACAATAATACAGCTAGATACTAGTATAAATAGAGTCATCATCTTCATATGGCAGCTACACACAGTTGTAATAAACAGTCAAGCAGACCCTATTGTTCTCTACTTGAAATTTGCAAAGATTCACTAAGGGTAAAGGGAACTATAGAACATTATTTTGTTGTTGTTTTCAGTTTCTACTGAGAGAATATTGAGGACCGGGGCATTCAAGAAATCAATTCAACTCATATAATCTTTTGATTATCATGGATTAAGCAAGTTTCTAAGGAATGATTTGAATTCCAGTAATATTGAACTAAAAAAAAAAAAAAAAAAAAACCATTTGTATGTGTATCCGGACAAGCCCAGTAAACAAAGACATGTCAGAAGGAAAGGCCTGCAGGTGGTCTCACAGGCAGATCCATCCAGAGAGAGCTTTTATCTATGGCTGTGCTGCAGTTTCAGTATATATAACACCTGGGAGTTCAGAGATGCTCAAGAACAGCAACTGTAAAGTATAACCACTTCTTACTAGAGTTACAAGCTCAGACCGAGACATTCATCTCCTTTTCTCCCAGGGTGCCACCTGATGGTAATTAAGGTCATGTCAGTGTTTGAGGAAACATATTTATGAAATACTTTTTCAAGCAAGGCCATGGCAATGAGCCCAGAGGAGGGCTGGGTCAAGCCTCTGCAGCCTTATCTTCTCTCAGTTGAGATGTTTGAAGAGAGAAAGCAGGAGACAAAGAGGGGGTGGGCAGGACAGAAGGCTCAGATACTGAACTGATTTATGTTGAGTTCTGGGCCACATTCTTTACAGAAATAATCAAATCCAGACTTCAAACACATTCTACAGAGTAAGCACTGAACCCCAGTGGCACAGGTGAGAATCAAAAAAGATTCGTTTGGCATGTGTTAGAACAGAGAATCTAGACCTTTCTGTTTCCAAGTCTTATTCTATTTGCCCTATTTCTCATAGCTTCTTGTGTTTTATGGCCAAGGATAGATACACTCATTTTATTAGAGAAGGCATGCACCTTGCCCTTTCTTAGCCTCAGAATTTCTCAGATCTGTTACCCTAGAACAATCACTGTGTTCCTTACTTTGGGGCCTGGAATTAAGACAAGAGATTTCAAAGCACTTTCATGGATTTCACAGTCAATATATAGAATTTTAGAAGTCAAAATTAAAACAACTAAAATTGGATCTGGGCTAATACTTTTGTTAGTAAAATTCCTACTTCATAAGCTTGAGGATTTGTGTTTACAACCTAGCAACCACATAAAAAATACAGATATTGTGTTGTGTACCTGGGATCTAGCCCTGAGATTCAAGAACAAATCCGATCTTTGTATATCTAATTTGTGAGCTGCACGTTCAGTAAAAGTTCATGCCTCAGAAAATAAGACTGAGAGCAACACAAAATGATGCCAGAAGTTGACCTCTGTCCTCCATACCCAAGCAAGACATCTACAAACAAATATTCATACACAAAAACATGTATTCACACAATAAGAAAGTTTTATCTAAATCCTCCCTGTCTTTCTGCCTGCATGTGTTTATACACACATACATAGTCATATACTGTGTAACTATATTTCATTTGAAGATGAGCATCACATAAGAAATATATAATATATAAATCAGTACGTAGTAAAATTTATAACTTCATTTAATAAAAGTATAAGCAAATAAAAACTTTATATTGAAGAAAAATATGCACAGAAAGTCACATATTATGTATATTACAATTAAATATTAATAATGAAATATATGTGGGATTATATTTATGCTTGTATTTATACAATATTGGCACATATATTGTTAAATAGGAATAAATTAAATATATGTGGTATTATAATTATGCTTATATTTATATGATATTGGCACAGCCTTTCCTTTAAAGAGGTCATTGGTAAGCTATCCTATATACTGTGTGCCCCTTTTCTGAAACATGTTTACTCCTTTAGCTTGATTATTAGTGGGGACAGTATATACCTATAAACTACTGAATACTTTACTTGGGTAGGTTTGTAAGAGTAGATCCCCAGTATATAACTGTAACAGTACATAATAGATTTTTATAGAACTATGTGAAACCTGGGGTATCTCAGGTTTTTGTAAATTATTTCTTCCCAAATCATGTTTAAGAGCATTAGAAGTGTGGTGACCACAGTAGATATGTGGCCAGCATAGGTAGCCTGTCTTTGAAGTTTATTTTTTTCTACCTTCTACCTTTCTTGGACACTTCATTTGCAGTTCTGTCTATGTACAATAGAACAATATTAGCACTTAGTTCCTAAGTAAAGTAATATATAAATATTGACTTTAATAACATGAAAAAAGGGTCTGTGTCACCATTTGTGATTATATGAAAATTGCTTAAGAATTCTCTGAAAGACATGGCTCAACAGTTTGAGGAAATATACAATACTATTCATATTTATCTTTAAAATGGACTACCCACCCTGTCTGTTCCACATACTGAATATAGCTTAGTTGATTTATCTTTCACAAGTTCTATTTGGTGGAATAGTCATTTCTGGTCTACCAGAAAGTGAAACAGATGAAACACAGTAACAAAATTCAAATACATGCTGGATGGCTGTCTCTACCAGCCCAGTCTTAAATATCTCAACAATGGAAATAGTTCAGTATCTTATAAAACAGCCACTTTTAAACACAGTAATACATTAAGTAGCTAAGTCATGAAACTCTATTAGAAACACTGAAAGATTAAAAATGACTTCCCAATGTACCACAATTATCACTGCATACAAACAAGAAGTATACTGAAAGTAAAATGGATGTGAATGATAGAATGAAACAAACAGAGATGACGTGTTTTGTCAATATCTTTTCCAAATTTCCCCCAATATAGTAATATTACACTTATTCAGAAAATATAGTTGCAATTAAAACCAGATGATACCTCTTGCACTAAAAATAACTGGAAAGAAAATGGGATTCAAAGAATTTTTTTGACACAGAAATTCTGTGCTTCAGTTAGAGTGGGCTTTTTTATGGGCAAACTGGGCAGCAGATATGCATATGTGGATGAAGACAAATCCCTCACAAATGAAATGCAAAGTCTCAAGTGAAAAGTTTTATTTTGATTTAACAGTCAATAATCCAAACTAAATGCCAGCCAATTAGGAGAAATATGTAATGGAGGCCTCACAACTCTGTATTATTAGTCACACATCCCTGACAAAGTTGCTAAACTTCCATAAATTTGTTTTTAATGATCAGATTATATTTATCTAATGCATGCTATTTCTCACATTAAGATGGAATTAAATGCACTGTTTACTGTGTCATACACTTTCATGGCTTCAGCAATCTTCTCCTTACTTCCCTTCTGAGCTCAGATAACAATTTTCAATGCAGCTGTGTAGCATCTGGTAGCCAAGAAATACGTTTCTGGAGAGGTTTTCAGTCTCAGAATTTGATGGGTCCTAGTACATAATCTATATATCATTTCTCTTCAATATTTTCAAAATACCAAAATGCACTTGAAAGGACTATTTATTGTAAATATCATTGTGAGTGCCACTTTCTCAGCTCTACGTAGGGGAATATTCCCAAACAGAATGTGCTGCATAGTTTTTGTCAAGTTGGAATACCTTGGAAGGAGAAATCTCACTGAAGATTTGTTTTCTTCAGACTAGCTTAGGGAGAAGTATTTGAAGAATTGTCTTGATTGACAACTGGCATAGGGATGTCAAACCCACTCTGGGTGATGTCACCACTAGGCAAGTGGTCCTGGGTTGTAAAAGAAAGCAAGAGAGTGAATGAGTCATGAGGGACAAGCCAGTAAGCCTATTTCCTTCATGCTTCCTTCATGATGTTTCCTGAGTTACTGGCTTGGTTTCTGTCACTGGGGAACTATGATCTAGACCTGTAAGACAAATTTTTGCCTCTCAAGTTACATGTGAACGTCATGTTTATCACAGCAACAGAAAAAAAATATTGTAACAAAACATTCTCTGAAGAAGGAAAAAATAAGACTCATTGAACTTTTGTTGTTTGTTTAATTTAGCTTAGTTTTTTTTCTTTTAGTTTTAATAGTAACAACTTGATCCCAAAATAACTAAATCAAGGTATTCATCACTGTTCCTTTGAGGAGTCTATTTACCTATGGTTGAAGAATAGTCATATAGTGCTCTCTTGATTAGAAGATATTTTCAATTATAAGATTTATTTCTGTTACAATATCTTTTTGGGAAAGAGGAGAACCATTGTATTTGTGCATGTGTCTACAGTAAGAAAATCTGTTAAGATCAAAATGTTGAGAAAATATTAGATATTTGTTATAAATAAATTAGAAACATGCATCTATGCATTTTCACATTACTACTTATTCACTTATTTTAAAGTAAAATAGTGGCCTAGTTGTTTTGAGTTATCTTCTTGTTGATAAGGAAACTTAGCCTCAGTTTCGGAGGTTAATGGACTTTTTTGCATTAGTAGAAGTAGGTTTCAAAATAACTCTTCTCAACCCTGTTTTCACATTAAAAAGGAAAAGCTTCTCTGCCCATCCTTAAATTCTTTGGGAAAAAATGTAACAACTTTGACTTGAAGGTACAATGGGATGGTTCATCACCATTGACCAAGGGCGGACTAATATCTGGCTAGAATGAATCTGTAGTTATCCACAGACAATAATATTGAAAAGTAATGTCAGTTATTTACAAGTTCATGATTTACAAAAATAAGCAGTATTTCTATACTATTGAGTATTTTCCAGATATTTAGCTTTTTAGACTATTATAAAAGGGTAACATCCACAAAACATCAAGGATCTTGTAGTGGCTTGAATAAAAATGACCCTCTTAGGCTCATATATTTGAATTCTTGGTCACTAAGGTATAACACTAAAAGATGCAATAAGACTAGGCACAAATCCCATCTCAAGTCAAGGACAAATTAACCCAGAAGGAGGAAAAGTGTCTCAAAAAGAACAGGCAAAACAATAAGAGTCACACTTATTCCTACTGTTAGGAATCGCTAAACAACCACATCATATTTGCAGAGGGCCTAGCATAGACCCATGCAGACTCTGTGATTGCCACTTCAGTCTATGTGAGTCATTTTGAGTCCTGTTTATGTCATCCCCTGGACCATGTTCTGTCCTCAACCCTTCTGGCTCCTACAGTCTTCCCCCCCTCTTCTATGGTCCATCTAATGTTTGGCTGTGGGTCTCTATCTGCTCTCATCACCTGTTAGATGAAATCTCTCTATAAGTATAACAGAATGTCATTAGAAATAATTTCATTGATTTTTAATTAATTAATTAGGGTTTTTGGTTGTTGGTTTTTTTTGGTTTTTTTGGTTTTTTTGTTTTGTGTTGTTCTATTTGTTTTACCTGCCATGTTTGGTTCTATTCTAGGTCTCTGAGTCATCCAGCTTCCAGTTCCTGGTTATGAACTCCCAGTCATAGCATGGACCTTACATTAGATCAGTCATTGCCTGGCAACTCTCACAAGCACTTAATGTCCCAGTCCCACTGCTGGTTACAGAAAATGGCTAGTTTACATTGCATATCCTCTATTATTACGAGTCCTCACTAGAGTCAACTTCATATATTCCAGGTAGTTTCTACTGCACTAGATTTCTACATCATTCCCCAACATGAGTTGTTTCTCCAGTACTCCTTCCTTCCATCTCTCCCTCCCTTACCTGATCCCTCTTATTTCTATCCCCTCCTTGCTCCTGTCACCTTGAAAAATCTATGTTATTTCTTTTCCCCAGATATACCCGTATGTTTCCCCATAGAGCCTTCATTGTTACTTAGCCTTTGTGAGTCTGCAAATTGTAGCACGACTATCATTTGCTTAAGAGTCAATGTCCAATTATAAGTTAGTGCATACATGTTTGTCTTTCTGGGTCTGTTATGTCATGTTTGGTTGCCATATTCCAGAGGTCTGTTCTTTTCTTCAGGGAAACAGTAACAGTGGATATTGTAGAAAAAGGAGGTGGGGGCAAGGACTGGAAGGAGAAGACAGATGGGAGGATGTTGTTGGGATATATTATTTGAGAGGACAATAAATAAAAAGGAAAAAATCGGGAAGGGAAAATGCAGTGGCACCACTAAAAGAGATTAGGTGTGGCCTTCAGGGCGTGCTCCAACCCAAGGACTCAGGAGAAGGTACTGCAGATCCACAGACTTCTCTGCCCCTTCCCCAGAAGCAGACAACTTGACTTCAGGGAATGCTTCAATCCAGAGACTCAGTGACCTTCTAAGGCAGTACCAGCCAGGAGGCACAGGCCACAGAAGTGGCAGAGCAGCTGGTGCAGAATTCTTTCTACCTCCCTCTTCACCTAGGAGGAGGTACTGCAGTTCCGCAGTCCTCTTTGCCCTTTCCCTGAAAGTGGAGAGCCTGTCCCCAGGGTTTGTTCTGACCCTGGAACTCAAGAGGGACAACTGATCCACAGCACACTGCACACAGGTCTTACCTGAGGTGAGCTAATCTCACAGAAGTGCTGACACAGGCTTATAGACCCACAGGAGGAACAAGCTGCAGCCAGAGACAGCAAGAACATCTAACACCAGAGATCAACAGATGGCAAAAGGCAAATGCAAGAATCTTACAAACAGAAACCAAGACTACTTGGTTTCATCAGAACTTACTACTCCCAACACAGCAAGTCCTGGATATCCCAAAACACCAGAAAAGCAAGATTTGGATCTAAAATCATATCTCATGATGGAGATAGAGGAATTTAAGAAGACCATGAATAACTCCCTTAAAGAAATAAAGGGGAACCCAGGTAAACAGTTCAAGCCCTTAAAGAGGAAACACAAAAATTCCTTAAAGAATTACAGGAGAACACAAACAAGTAGAAGCCCTTAAACAGGAAACACACAAATACCTTAAGGAATTACAGAAAATCACAATCAAACAGGTGAAGGAATTGAGCAAAACCATCCAGGACCTAAAAATGGAAGTAGAAACAATTAAGAAATCACAAAGAGAGACAACTCTGGAGTTAGAAATCTTAGGAAAGAAGTCAGGAAACATAGATGCAAGTATCACCAACAGAATACAAAAGATAGAAGAGAGAATCTCAGGTGCAGAAGATACCATAGAAAACATTAGCACAACAGTCAAAGGAAAAACAAAATGCAAAAAGCTCCTAAACCAAAACCATCCAAGAAATCCAGTACACAATGAGAAGACCAAACCTAAGGATAATAGGTATAGAAGAAAGTGAAGACCTCCAACTTAAAGGACCAGTAAATATCTTCAACAAAATTTTAGAAGAAAACTTCCCTAACCTAAAGAAAGAGATGCCCATGAACATACAAGAAGCCTACAGAACTCCAAATAGACTGGGCCAGAAAAGAAATTCTTCCCACCACGTAATAATCAAAACACCAAATGCACAAAACAAAGAAAGAATATTAAAAGCAGTGAAGCAAAAATGCCAAATAACATATAAAGGCAGGCCTATCAGAATTACACCAGATTTCTCGCCAAAGTCTATGAAAGCTAGAAGATCCTTGGTTGATGTCATACAGACCTTAAGAGAACGCAAATGCCAGCCCAGGTTTCTGTACCCAGCAAAACTCTCAATTACCATAGATGGAGAAACAAAAGTATTCCATGACAAAACCAAATTTACACAATATATTTCCACAAATCTAGACCTTCAAAGGGTAATAAATAGAAAACTTCAACACAAGGAGGGAAACTACATCCTAGAAAAAGCAAAAAAGTAATTTTCCAACAAAATTAAAAGATAGGCACATGAACAGAATTCCAGCTCTAAAAACAAATATGACAGGAAGCAACAATTATCTTTTCTTAATATCTATTAATATCAGTGGACTGAATTCCCCAATAAAAAGACATAGACTATCAGAATGGGTATGTAAACAAGAGCCAACATTTTGTTGCATACAAGAAACCCATCTTAGTGACAAAAACAGACACTACCTCAGAATAAAAAAATGGAAAACAATTTTCCAAGCTAATGGTCCCAAGAAAAAGGCTAGAGAAGCCATTCTAATATTGAATAAAATCAACTTTTACCCTAAAGAGATCAAAAAAGATAAGGAGGGACACTTCATATTCATCAAAGGTATGATCTACTAAAAGGAACTTACAATTCTGAACCACTATGTTTCAAATGCAAGGGCATCTACATTCATACAAGAAACTTTACTAAAGCTCAAAGCACACCTTGCACCACACACAAGAATAGTGGGAGACTTCAACACCCTACTCTCTGCAATGGACAGATCAGGGAAACAGAAACTAAACAAAGACACATGAGATTAACAGAAGTTATGAAACAGTTGGATTTAAAAGGTATCTATAGAACTTTTTATGTTAAGACAAAAGGAAATACCTTCTTCTCAGCACCTCATGGTACCTTCTCCAAAATTGACCATATAATTGGTCACAGATCAGGCCTCAACATATACAAGAAGATTGAAATAATTCCTTGCATCCTATCAGATCACCATGGACTAAGGTTGCTCCTCAATAACAACATAAACAATAGAATGCTCACACACTCCTGGAAGCCCAGCAACATTCTACTCAATGATAATGTGGTCAAGGAGGAAATAAAGAAAGAAATTAAGACTTTCTAGAGTTTAATGAAAATGAAGCCACACCATACCCAAACTTATGTGACACAATGAAAGCAGTCCTAAGAGGAAAACTCATAGCTTTAAGTGTCTACAAAAAGAAACTGGAGAAAGCATATACCAGTAATTCAATAGCACATCTAAAAGCTCTAGAACAAAAAGAAGCAAATTCACCCTAGAGTCTAAGGCAGGAAATAATTAAACTCAGGGCTGAAATCAACCAAATAGAATCAAAAAGAACTATACAAAGAATCAACCAAAGTAGGAGCTGGTTCTTTGAGAAAATCAACAAAATAGATAAACCCTTAGCCTGACTAACTAGAGGGCACACAGACAGTATCCTAATTAATAAGATCAGAAATGAAAAGGGAGACATAGCAATACTCAATAAAATTCATGCAAACTGAATCCAAGAACACATCAAAATAATCATCTATCATGATCAAGTAGGCTTCATCCCAGGGATGCAGGGATGGTTCAATATTTGGAAATCCATCAATGTAATTCACTATATAAACAAACTCAGGGAAAAAAACATATGATCATCTCATTAGATGCTGAGAAAGCATTTGACAAAATCCAACATCCCTTCATGATAAAAGTCTTGGAAAGATCAGGAATTCAAGGCCCATACTTAAACACAGTAAAAGCAATATACAGAAAACCAGTAGCCAAGATCAAACTAAATGGAGAGAAACTTGAAGCAATCCCACTAAAATCAGGGACTAGACAAGGCTATCCACTCTCTCCCTACCTATTCAATATTGTACTTGAACTCCTAGCCAGAGGAATTACACAACAGAGGAGATCAAAGTGATATGAATTGGAAAGGAAGAAGTCAAATTATTGCTGTTTGCTGATGATATGATAGTATACTTAAGTGAGCCCAAAAATTCTACCAGAGAACTCCTAAACCTGATAAACAACTTCAGCAAAGTAGCTGGATATAAAATTAACTCAAGCAAATCAGTGGCCTTCCTCTACACTAAGGATAAACAGGCCGAGAAAGAAATTAGGGAAACAACACTCTTCACACTAGTCACAAATAATATAAAATACCTTGATGTGACTCTAACTAAGCAAATAAAAGATCTGTTTAACAAGAACTTCAAGTCTCTAAAGAAGAAAATTGAAGAAGATCTCAGAACATGGAAATATCTCCCATGCTCATGGATTGGCAGGTTTAATATAGTAAAAATGGCCATCTTGCAGAAAGCAATCTACAGATATAATGCAATCCCAGTCAAAATTCCAACTCAATTCTGCACAGACTTAGAAAGAGCAATTTTCAAATTCATCCAGAATAACAAAAAATCCCAGGATAGCCAAAACTATTCTGAACAATAAAGGAATCTGTGGTGGAATCACAATCCCAGACCTTAAGAGATACTACAAAGCAATTGTGATAAAAACTGCAAGTATTGGTACAGTGACAGACAGGTAGATCAATGGAATAAAATTGAAGACCCAGAAATGAACCCACTAACCTATGGCCACTTGTTCTTTGACAAAGGAGCTAAAAACATCCAGTGGAAGCAAGACAGCATTTTTCAACAAATGTTACTGGCTCAACTGGTGATTAGCATGTAGAAGAAGGCAAATTGATCCATTCTTATTTCCTTGTACAAAACTCAAGTGCAAGTGGATCAAGGACCTCCACATAAAACCAGATACAAACTAATGGAAAAGAAAGTAGGGAAGAGCCTTGAGCACATAGGCACAGGGGAAAATTTTCTGAACAGAACAACAATAGCTTATGCTCTAAGATCAAAAATTGGCAAATGGGACCTCATAAAATTGCAAAGCTTCTGTAAGGCAAAAGATACTGTCAATAGGACAAAGCAGCAACCAACAAACTGGAAAAAGATCTTTATCAATACTATATCTGATAGAAGGCTAATATCCAATATATACAAAGAACTCAAGACATTAAACTCCAGGGAAACCAATAACCCTAATAAAAAATGGGGTACAGAGCTAAACAAAGAATTCTCAACTGACAAATACTGAATGGCTGAGAAACACCTAAAGAAATGTTCAACATCCTTAGTCATCAAGGAAATGCAAATCAAAACAACCCCGAGATTCCACCTCACACTAGTCAAAATGGCTAGGATAAAAATCTCAGGTGACAGCAGATGCAGGTGAGAGGCTATGGAGAAATAGGAGCACTCCTTCATTGCTGGTGGGATTGTAAGCTGGTACAACCACTCTGGAAATCAGTTTGGTGGTTCCTCCGTAAATTGGACATAGTACTACCAGAGGACCCAACTATACTACTCCTGGTCATATATCCAGAAGATGCTCCAACATGTAATAAGGACACATGCTCCAGTATGTTCATAGAAGTCTTATTTATAATAGCCAGAAACTGGAAACAAACCAGATGTCCCTCAACAGAGGAATGGATAGAGAAAATGTGGTACATCTACACAATGGAGTGCTACTCAGTTATTAAAAACAATGAATTTATTAAATCTTGGGGAAATGGATGGACCTGGAGAATATCATCCTGTGTGAGGTAACACAATCATCAAAGAACACACATGGTATGCATTCTCTGATAAGTGGATATTAGCCCAGAAGATTGGAATACACAAAGTACAAAACCACAAACCATAGGAAACTCAAGAAGAAGGAAGACCAAAATGTGGACACTTCATTCCTTCTTAAAAGGGGGAACAAAATACCCATGGAAGGAGTTGTAAAGACTAACTATGGAGCAGAGACTAAAGGAAGGATAATTCAGAGACTGCTCCACATGGGAATCCTTCCCATACTCAATCATCAAATCTAGACACTATCATGGATGCCAGCAAGTGTTGGATGACAGGACCCTGATATAGTCTCCTGAGAGGCTCTGACAGTACCTGACAAATACAGAAGTAGAGGCTCCTAGTCATCTATTGGACAGAGTACAGGGTCCTCAATGAAGGAGCTAGAGAAAGGACCCAAGGAGCTGAAGAGTTTGCAGCCCCTTAAGATAAACAATAATATGAAATAATAGTACCCTCAGAGCTCCCAGGGACTAAAACTCCAACCAGAGTACACATGGGGGGACTCATGGCTCCAGTAGCATGTGTATAGCAGAGGATGGCCAAGTCCATCATCAATGGGAGGAGAGGTCCTTGGACTATGCCCCAGTATAGGGGAATGCCAGGGCCAGTAAACGGGGCGAGGGGGAGGGAGGGATGATGAGCAGTGGGAGAGGTCAGGGAACAAGGGTTTGTTTTAGTTTTATTTTAAACTTTTATTGTATTATGATAAGAAAAGTTACATGATTTCAATTTATCTGAATTTGTTAACATTTAAAAACATATTTTAAGTAAATAGAATTAAATCACATTCTTGTTCCACTTGTGTACCCCTACTCTTCCCCGAGACCCCCTTTCAATATTTACAATATCTTTTTTGTCATATTCCTTAATATTTATAAAATATTATAACAATAAAAATAAGTATTATAAAAGTTGTTTGATTTAAAACAACAATCAATTTAACAGTTTTATGTAGATGCTCATCTATATCAATAGGGAAAATACATTTTTCTCAGTATAAATTTTAAATAACTGCAAATATATTAACTGTATACTTCAAAATAATATATCACTACTAGTATTTCTTAAATGAACATAAATATATAGTCTTTTTTTATTTTCTTTATTTACATGTAAATTTCTCCTTTCCCAGTTTCCCCTCCAAAAAGCAAACAAACAAACAAAGAAAAACAACAAGAACAAACCCCTGTTGCCTCCCCCATCCCCATGCCTGACACCCTACCCTCTCCCACTTATTGGCCCTGGTATTCCCGTACACTGGGGCACAAAACCTTCACAAGGCTGAGGTCCTCTCCTCCTATTGATGATCAAATTTGCAATCCTCTACTATGCACATGCTGCCAAAACATTCGGTCCCACCATGTATAGTCCTTGGTTTGTTTTGTATTTAGTAGAGTTTAAAATCTTGGCTCTTACTGTGGTACAAGCCCAAAATAAGAACAATTTTTAGACACTGGTTTTCATTGTAATAAGGCTATACTTCAATGACCCTCACATCACCAAAGGATTTTACCTCCATCGTAGCTAAGCTGAGAGTTGATAGTTCTGCTGCACCAAGAAATGAATTGTAGGCACGATTTTTGGATACAGACTTCGTGCTATGGTCAAAGCTATTTGACTTGAGTGTCTTTATTCTCAGCCCACAGAGAACAGGTTACATTCAGTTAAGAAATGGTATAGGTGTCAGGCTGTGGTGGCACATGCCTTTAGTCCCAGCACTTGGGAGGCAGAGGCAGGTGGATTTCTGAGTTCGAGGCCAGCCTGGTCTACAGAGTGAGTTCCAGGACAGCTAGGGCTATACAGAGAAACCCTGTCTTGAAAAAAACCAAAAA